>APFE031510519.1:194557-241590 GCA_000404065.3 Pinus taeda
TCAGCTAGATCATGAAAATGTTATGAAGATAATGTATTGTATTGTATCTTATTACAGGTCGCCTTCCAGTTCGAAAAACCTCGGATCCTCATGATAAAGCATTTCACTCGACATCAAAGATTTTCGACCTCATGCTTTGGGGGAAACTGTTATAGACATATTTGGGCACTACAACCCTAATCACATATGTCCATAAACCAAGGGCTTCTAAGTCCCTAAAACTATTGTTTCATGCCCTAAAGGAACAAGGTCAGCTGATTACATCATCTCCCAGAAGTTCTCCATAGAAAATTGCTCAGAACTGATCAAAACTGGACCATACAGAGTGCCCAGTGCTAAGGGTGTGATGCATCTCACCTGCTCAGTGCAAAAAGTGTGATGCATACTGGAAAGCCCTTCTGTAGGGTGCGATGGGTGAGAGTAGACAAATGGTAGAGACAGTTTGCAAGGTGGATGATCATGGAATCTTCCAGAAACTTCTCCTGTGACACTTGCCTCTCTGAATTCGTCCAGGGATGAGTAAGAGATCATCAATTTCCAAGTGGAATCAAGAACTATCAGATAGAGGACACTAATCAAAATCCCAGAAGCTAACTCCCCCCCCCCCCCTCGCAAACATCTATATATGGATCCTTCATCACAGAGATCTAGAGGTTGAAGGCTGGAATCTTGTATCTTGTAAGGAAGTGCTGTTGGTTTCCTGGTGGAAGATCATAGTGTTGGGTGATCTAAGCTTTTCATGAGGTGAAGAAGGGCTTTCATGTTGGGAGGATGACGCTGGGTCAAATCAATGGGTTGTAATTCTCTCTTCTAATCTTTATATCAAATAAAGCTATTCAAGTTTTCCTCCACATTCTTGTATGTTTGATAACATATGCATTTGTGTGGTCAATATATATCTGCACCTTGAAGGTATTATGCTGCTTTAACTTTACAGGTACTCTTTGAAGTAGAGTGGTCAAGGAAGGAGCAACAAAGACCTGTCAGAGAGGAGGAGGAACAAGCAAGGAACCGAGCGAAACATTGAGGTTGGTATTCTCTTCTCCTCTCCTATCTACTTCTCATAAAGGAAAACGAAAGTAACTTTAATCTGTTTGTTTCTAAGATAGCTACCCGTCTTAGTGGGACTAGCAACTCTACATAGACACTAGATTTCCTGATAACATGGTCTTAGCTACACCAGACTTCACAAAAACCTTTATTGTGGAATATGATGCCTCAGGAAATGGAATTGGTGTTGTTTTAATGCAAGAAGAAAGACCCATTTCTTTCGAAAGTTGTGCAATCAAAGGAAAGTATTTACATAAAGCTATTTATGAGAAGGACATGTTAGCAATACTACATGCACTTAAGAAATGACAACCTTACCTAATGGGAATACACTTCAAGGTAAAAACGGATCATGATAGTCTTAAATAATTTTTAGAACAAAGATTATCTTAGAAGAGAAGTAAAAATGGGTCACAAAAATGTTGGGCTATGACTTTGAAATCATCTACAAAAAAAGGATGCAAAATGTTGTTGCAAATGCATTCACAAGAAAGGATGAGGATGTGCAAGAATTGTTTTGTTCCATTTCTATTATCCAACCAGATTGGATAAATGAATCAAGGGATGAATGGAAGAATGACGAAGAAGTGTGGGCCCTCATTCAAAAGTTGCAGCAAAATCCTAGTACATATGATACATTTAGCTAGAAAAATGATTCGTTATGTTACAAAGATCACTTATACCTCTGTAAGAATTCCCAACTCAAACAAAATATTCTTTTGGAATTTCTCACCTCTCACTTAGGAGGGCACTCAGGATTTTTAAAAACTTACCATGAGGTTAAGAAGGAATTTTTTTGGGATGGCCTTAAATATGATATTCAAAAGGTTGTGGTGAAGTGTTTGGTTTACCAGCAATATAAATTTGAGACAATTAAGACCCTAGGTCTATTACATCCTTTATCCATTCCAAGTCAATGTTGGGAGGAGGTTTCAATGGATTTTATCACAGGTTTACCCAAGTCCAAAGGAAAGAGTGTCATCATGGTGGTAGTTGAGAGACTTACCAAGTATGCACACGTTTGTGCATTATCTCATCCATTTAAAGCCAGTACAGTTGCTACTACATTTATTGAAATAATTCAAAAGCTACATGGAAACCCAAAGATTATTGTAAGTGAGAGAGATCCCTTTTTCACTAGAAATTTTTAGACAAAATTATTTTCTTGTTTGGGTACTCAGTTAACTCATAGCTCATCTTATCATCCTCAATCTGATGGGCAAACTGAGATAGTGAAAAAATGTTCATAAGGATATCTTGTTGATTTGTATATGATAAAAAAACACAATGGATCATGTTATGACCCCAAGAAACTCTCCTAGGTTGTAGCTCGGAGATGCTCGGGACATTACTAATTCAACTTAACGTTGCAGATGGATGAGTGGAAGGAATGATGCTTGTTCAAGCCAGATAACCACTCCTACTTTGCTTGACTCCAGACATGCGTGAAAACCCCTAGACTACAAGGCTTTAGACCGCCAATTATTCATAGTTTGAAGATTGGGTGAATATAGAGAATACTGACCACACTAGCAGATGCAAAAGACCTTGTGATGGCTGGCTGCAACCAGTAAAGAGGTCTGCAAATCTAATTCTCTAATGCACAGACAGGATGACAACTCTCTGGCATTAGGTGAAAGAAACTTGAATAACACTTGCACTAACACATACAAGATTCCAACACAGAGGTAGGATGACAGCTCCTCTAATGCTAAACATCAAGAGTTCAGGAAAGCTGTATAACAGGCATAGTCTAGAACAGAATAGGAGCGGAAAGTGAGCAATTAATAGCAAAAGAAGCTTGTATTAGCTGAAAATGAAGATGAGATGCTACAAGTATCCAAGTAGTTATAGTTTCCAGAAGTTGAACTTTACATCAAAACAACAACCATCAACCTTGATTACATCGGGTTTCTGGGTATATATAGAGTTTCATTATAAAGGTAGTGGACCGTTCTCGGTATGGAGGGGTCATAATTGACCACCAACCGCTTTAACTGCCGGATGGAGCCTCTGGTACAATTTTCCTGCTTCAGTGAACAAATCTGATCTTCTCAAGTGCTCTGTTGTCCTCGCGGGCAGGTGGAGTGTCGTGTAGGATGTAATTCCATAACTGTTAAAGGCATTCACCTGCTCGGGCTCTGTCCTTTTCCTCCTCGGCCATACTGTTTGTTGAACGTGGTTGTTGAGGAGCAAATTTGAACAATACCGAAGACTAGTTGTCTTCGTCCTTCGGGTGCACGGAACGCTCAAGGGTCGTGTACTACATGGCAAACGGACGGGTAGGATGACGGAGGAAGATCAGCTGTAGGATCTAGAAAATGGATGGCTGGGATTGTTTGGCAGAGGGTATCGGGAGATATGGGAGCGGGATTATCGTGGGCCATTGGATCTCAAGCAGACAGATCCAACAACTATCGGATGGAGGAGAGACACGGGAGTTAACGGGCGGGGACAAAGGACGTGCAGTAAGTGGTATTGATCACACCGCTTTCGGACGATGGGCGGTAAAGGTACAAGGGTGCACGATACCATTCAGAGGGTGATGCATGGCGGTGGGAAAAAGCGAAAACCACCATCCATCGCAAGTTATCATGTTGTCACTTCACGGGTGAGGGGAGAGCAAACGTTGTCCGATCGTGGTGGAGGTGATCGGACGGTGGGGGATCAAACGTGTAGGTTATTCATTGAATGCAATAGAGGACCGTTAGATCAAGGTGCAGCGATCGGCGGCCACGATTAAAAGGCGACAATGGGTTACGGAGGCGTGAGGTCACGTGATCATGGTTGTATGAGGGTTTAGGCTTTAGCGCTCGGGCTTAAGAGAAAAAGTTCTTTTATGTGATTTTTTAACAAGAAGCTTGGGAAATGGAGGTGAAGGGGAAGGTGAGAATAACTGGTGTAGGCCTCCTCTGAGAAAAACCAAGGATCGAGCCTGCTTCTGCTCCTCGAATATTAGCAACATGTAGCAGAACTAACATGTCAAATGCTTGCCTCTCGCTGAATGGTGGTATAACACTTCCTTCCATACTGCAACAAAAATGACCCCATTTATGGCACTTTATGGATATCATCCATCGTACATCATATCATATTTAATAGAAAATTATAAGGTTTAAGTAGTGAAAGATCACATCGAACATCAACAAAAATTTCCTGAACTCTTAAAGGATAACCTAACTTTGGTGCAGAAGAGAATGAAACAACATGCAAATCAACATTGCAGCGAAAGAAGTTTTGATGTAGCTAACTGGGTATTTCTATGACTACAACCATACAAAAAAATGTCCCTCAAGTAAGCTAAGAAGGATAATAAATTATCAAAAAAGTATTATGGTTCATACAAGGTGTTTCAAAAGATTGGTACTATGGCATACAAATTGGAACTTCCTGCATCTTCCCGAGTGCACCCAGTTTTCCATGTTTCATGCTTAAAGAAGGTTATAGGTGACAATATCCCAGTTCAAACAATATTTCTAGAACTTGACGAGGAGGGAAAAATCATATTGGAACCTGAACCAGTCACAGAAACAAGAACTCAATAGCTACGAAATTGATCAATCTCAAAGTATCTCATCAAGTGGAAGAACTTACCCACTGAAGATTCCACATGGGAGGATGATAATTTTATATAGAAGCATCTAAAACTACTCAAGCGTTGAAGACAACACTTTTTGGAAGGCCAGAGGCATATTAGGTCCCTATAATCCTAGTGTATTCCCTTATTATTATTGTCATTGTAGCCCCTTATTATTATTTTTGTGCGATGTTGTCCCCATATTGTTATTATTGTGCCCCATAGAAGCCCACTATTATTATTGTAGTGCCCTTACATTATTATTGTTATGTCGGCTTTGATTATATGATAACCCCTTAAACTTCTATATATAGAAAGGAGGTATTGACATTCGGATCATCCAAGAATTGTTCATTTGTGTAATGTAAAGGAGGTTTCCCCCTTGAAGAGGATACTTTCGAAGTCGTTGATCTATCTCTTTCTTCTATTTTGTGATATGGTTACATAACATTTCCATGGAAAATTTCTATGGGAGAGGATCCCTGAAATGGATGTGGAGATCCAAGGAAGTTGAAAACACAAGGAAAAGCATGTTGTTGAGAATCAATCTCATATGGGGAGTATGATATCACAATTGGAGAACACAAATTTTGAATCAAAAAACCATAATCATGAATTTTAATCCAAGATCTACACCATGAGGGCTTCAAGTTAGCACTAATGAACTACTACATTTCAAATATTGATATGAGGATATTTTCATAGTAATGATCCTATAACATGGATATTTCAGATGGAGCCATACTTTGATCTATACTAGGTGGCATCCTTACAATAGGTAAATATTGCATCCATGTTTTTAGAATAAGACCAACATGTATGATTTTAATGGTTTTATGAAAGAAAACATGATTATGTTATATATTGGTCCATTTTTATTGAGTAATTGATAGAACATTATGGGGATATTAAGAGCAACACATTGTTTAGCTAATTGGTAAACATTAGACAAAAACGTACAATAATAGAGCACAATCAATAATCCAAAAGTTGAGTCTGAGAATAAATAATGTTTCAAAGGATAACCTTCTATACATATTATGGGAACATTAAAGAAAAGAATCCAACATGAGGTTCATCTGTTTGAATCTAAATATCTAAAGTGCGCTTTTAGTCTAGAAATGAAAGTTGAAAGTAAAGATACGAACACTAGAAAATTGGTCACTAATAACCATAGAGAAAATTATGCTCCCTTTCCTTAACCAACAAGGTTGACTCCTCAAAAAATGGATGAAAGAAGAGAAAAGGGACTATGTTTCAACTATGAAAACAAGTATAGTAAAGGGCATAAATGTAGCGAGAATAAATTATTCTACATAGATTGTGAAGATGAAGAATATTAAGAAATGGAAAATTCATAAGATCTAGAACTAGGAAAAACTACTCCAACAATCTCTTGTCATGCGTTGGTCGACATCAGTACTCCACAAACCCTCAATATATAATGATATATCAAAAGGAAAAGGGTAATAATATTTATTGATTCAACCTATACCCATAAAATTAATCAATTATAAATTGGAAAAACTTCTTAATATGTTTGTATATCTAACACTGGAATTTCAAGTGATTATTGCAGATGGGGTACCATATATTGTTCAGCGAAGTGCAATAAGCTTAAGCTTAATATTGGGGAGTATTTATTGGTCAGTCCCATGATTGCAATCCAAATGGGAAGTGCTAATGTTTTATTAAGTGTCCAATGGTTACAATCATTCAAAACATTGGCCTTTAAATTCTAGATATTTTCATAAGATTTTTCTTAGAAGGAAAGGAATTGACCTTAGGAGCTATCCAAGCGAAACCCAATGAAGTGTTAAGCTCTAATAGCATGACAAAAATTATAAAAAACGGACACCATGGTTCATTTCACAATAATGTTCATTGTATGTTCAAACATCTATTTCCTCAACTCTGATGGATCTTCAAAAAGCTATCAACAATCATGCTAAGGTATTTGGAGGTATTTCTCTTTGATAGGACGTGTTTTCTTGTATTAGAGTAACATCATTAAAAAAGTTAGTTTACACTTGGAACCACTGCACTAGCTGTTTTCTTGTTGTTTGTTTCTATTTTATTCCTATCATCACGCTTTAGTCTAGACACCATTGTGCCTCCATGGCATTTGTTGCGTCGAATTCATGTCTTCACCCTTAGTTCCCATTAGGACATATTACTCCTCCCTGTCGAGTTAGAGTTCATCCTCCCAGTCCTCGATTGATTCATCATTCCAATTTTGATTTTGATTCTGCTGATTCATCCAGTTCATCCTCTCATTCAACGTCTTCTCAACCACATATCACCACCATGTTAGGCACCAATGTTGGTGTGGGAACCCACAGTGGTAACCTAGGTGCTAACTAGGGTGCCCCCACTAGTGGAACTCCCATCGGTTTGGTCACTTCTACTCCCTTACTTCCTTTTATGGATGGTTTAAGTCTCCCAGATTTTAGCCACCTTATCATTGCTCCTCTTCTCCACAATCCCACATGGTTAGCTATGCCTACTAAACTCCCTTTAGACATCCCAAAGTTTGAAGATAATCCTAGAAAAGATCCAACTAATCATGTTTGCTCCTTCCATACGTGGTGTTCATCAAATTCCATTACTGAAGACTCCATCCATCTTCATTTGTTCCAACACTTGCTCATTGGAGTTGATTCTAAGTGGTATGCCGACCAAACTAGAACAACCCATTCCACTTTAGCGACTCTTTCCACAACCTTCCTTTCATATTTTCAGTTACCTTGTAAGTTTCAATCCCATACATAAATTACCTACATACAAATTCTAAAAATAGAAAATAAACAATGGCGAGAGCATAAAACATAAAACATATATGCACAAAGATTTTCTGCTAGATCCCAAATCCAAGACTACCAGATTAATTTTGCATTATATTCCTTTCAATGTTACAATACATATATAAACATGCTAAAGCATCCATAAACCCTAGATTAGAACATAACCATAGTTCCATTGATCACATCTACAAAATACCATGGACAGAAAACCATCATGCCCAAAACTATGCACGAAATCCATGCACAAAACCATAGGTAGGTCCGTCCACTTAATATAGAGTCCAAAACAATTTTTCTTGGGGAATTGCCATGGACCCTGTGCAAGGGGGCTACCGCCCCCCTACTACACCTGACAAACCATACAGGGGATTCTACCCCCCCGTGCGAACCCCCACGAGGGTTCACAGGTGTATTCCCATCTGAATAAGTTAGAGAAGGCTAAGGGGGATTCCCTCCCTGGTTTTGGCATAAGCCTACTCAATAATCCCATTGCATGTGCAACGTCTGGTCTAGTATAGACCATTGCATACATCAGGCTACCAACTGCACTTGCATATGGAACATGAGACATGTCCTCTTCCTCTTCTTATGTCTTGGGACACTGTTCAACATATAACTTTACACCTACAGGAATAGGAACCTTCGATGGTTTACCATCTTGCATATTAAACCTCTATAGTATTGTCTCAACATGCTTCCTTTGGTTTAACCAGAGCTTCCTCTTTGTCTGATCTCATTTAATTTGCATGCCCAAAATATAGTTTGCAGCACCAATATATCTCATGTCGAATTTGGAGGACAATTGGATCTTCAAATCCTGGATAATTTCTTTGTCATTTCCAACCAACAACACATCATCCACATACAAGACCATATAAATAACACAGTCACCAATTAATTTAAAATACACATAGTGATCTGCTTTGCTTCTGGTCAAGCCAAGTCGCTGTATAATTGTATCAAATTTATGATACCACATCCTTGGTGACTATTTTAACCCATACAAAGACTTTTTTAACTTGCATACAAGTTCTTTCTTACCCTTCACTGTAAAGCCTTCAAGTTGCTTCATGTAGATCTCTTCTTCTAGATCCCCGTGAAGAAACGTTATCTTGTTAAAATTGGAAACCAGGGAAAAAATTCATGTGGGCCATATTATTCATGGTTGATAATATTTTTATTAGATTCCTCTCGTCGAGAGGTGTAGGATTGATATAAAGATCATCCTATTCCGATAAGTATACATGGAGATATGAATTTATTTTGGTTATGGAATTATTATCAAGCCGACCTACAACTCATGTAGGTTCAGAAGCCTAACAGTCGCATCTATTCAAACACCAACGTTGTGTATAAATATAAGAGGAATTTTCCTCATTTTCACACACACTTCTCATCACATATCTCTCTCTACTGCGCAGAAATGAGTCTCTTCTCTACTATGCAGAAATGGGTCTCTCTCTCACACATGTGAAGCCGAAAGCTGTTGAACCTGAAGTTGCAACTGCAGATCCAAATATTGACCTACGTGGCCTAGAATATCTCCTCATCTGAACTGCACTGTAGGTTCATCTGAACCTCCTCTGAAAGCCACAACTTTTGGTGGTGGAACGAAGTCAATCCGATGAATGGTTTGCAAGATATCGACTGCCCTAGTTTGAAGTCGGAAACTGCTAAAACTGAAGCGGCAACTGCAGAAGTAAATATTGACCTGCGTGGCCTAGAATATCTCCTCATCTAAACTACGTTGTAAGTTCATCTGAACCTCCTTTGGAAGCCGCAACTTTTGGTGGTGGAATGAAGTCAATCCGATGGTCGGTTTGTGAGATATCGTCTGCCCTAGTTTGATAATGAAGCCGCTAATGCTGATGCTACTGATCTAGGGTTTGCTACTACTGATATGAATAAGATATATTTTAATATTTCTCTCTGCTGAATTATTGAAGATAAAAGGAGATTTGATCAAAGGGTTTCCCCACACATTGTGGGGTTTATCCCTGGCTAGCCGCCACATCTTGTGTCTCTTGTCTTGGCTTGTTTTCTGTCGATCGTTTAATGTTCTAATCTGCACTTTACTTATGTACACTGTGATTTCTAATCTGTGGAATATAATAAGAAAAAGAAGTAAACTGTTATAAGCATAGAACATACCATAACTTAACATGGTTTCAGAGCTGAGGTGAAGACAAAGCCCAAGCAAGAGCAAGAGCAATCACCGAAGAGAAGATTGGCAAGGCTATCCTAAAAGAATGATGGGGTCCTCAACACTCTTTCCTGCCGAAGACTAGCTTCGTGAGAAAGCTGACTATCACAGATGGAAGATGTCTATCGATCTAACCCTAGAAGATCAAGGAGTGCTGGACCATGTAAGAGGCAATATTGTTGAGTCTCCATCAAATGCATCCACTGCTGTCTGGAACAAATGGAAAAACAGAGAAATCAAAACAAGAAGATCATCCGAGACTCTATTGACAAGCACTTGGTGGCCTACATCTCTGAACTGGAAACCTCCAAGGAAGTCTACAATAGACTGGTGAGTTTATTTAACTAAATGATGCAAATCAAGTTTTGTTTCTTAGAAATAAGCTAAAGGAAATTAAGAAGGGTAAAGATGAGAGTATGAAAGCATACTTCTTAAGGATCACTGGAATCAGGAACGATCTCCTATCTATTGGGGAGGCTATCATTGATAGGGGAATGGCACTCATGACTCTTGGAGGATTACCATCCGAATGGTACGTATTCAGGACTACTCTTCCGAACAATAATGTAATTCCTGGTTGCAAGGAATTAATGGCTAGATGCATTCAAGAAGAAACAGGGGTAGAAGAGCAAGAAATGCCCATGCCTAGAGGTCCTCCTGCCGCTTTTTCTTCTCATGCTAAGAGAAGAAATAATTCTGGGTCTAAATCAAAAGGAAATGCTGGATCTAAGGGTGGAAGAAAAGGACGATGTTTCACTTGCAATAAAGCAGGTCACTATGCAAGGGAATGCCCTGATAGAAAGGACTCTCACCATGGCGATGATCAAAATCAATAGCAAAGGTAAGAGGAGAGTTGGGAATCGAGGAAGAGGACAACCATTCAAGAAGGCTATAAAGTCCAAGATGTATTAAATGCACCTGACCTCAAAAAGAACTTAGTGTCCATCTCGGCAATGGAAGACAAAGGCTACAAGGTAACCTTCAACAATGGCAAGGTATGTATATGGAAAAATAGTGTTAAAGATGCCTTTACTCTTGGGTCATTATATCAGGTCGATGGAAGTCCGCTAGGTGTCATGTCTTATGACACATCTCTTCAGTCCGAATGTTGGCATCAGAGGTTTTCCCCCCTTCATTATAAAGTTATACTCGGTGTAAAACAAATGGTGACAGGGATGCCTGAATTCCAAGTAGAGAAAGAAGGTGTATGTCCAGGATGTGTTGAAGGAAAGCTCAAAAGGGGACCATTCCCCTCAAGCCAAAGCAAGAGCTCCGATATATTACAGTTGGTTCACTCAGGCATATCTGAGGCTGACATTAAGAGGGAGACTACTACACCACATACTTCTGAGCAGAATGGTGTGGCGGGAAGGAAGAACCGTACGATTGTGGAAGTTGTCTGGGCCATGCTACATGATCAAATACTTCCGAAATTTCTATGGGCTGAAATTACAAACATCGTCGTATATACCCTCATCAAGCATTGGGTTCCAAGACTCCTGAAGAAAAGTTCACCGGTAAGAAATCTAATGTTTCTCATTTTTAGAATTTTTGGAAGCCCTATATATTTTCATGTACCAAAAGAAAAAAGAAATAAATTGGGTGCATCTGGAAAGAAGGGAATTTTCGTGGGTTATGGTGAAAATACTAAAGGCTATAGAATTTATGTAGTCGGTCAAAGGGAAGTCGTAATTAATCATGATGTCACCTTTAACGAAGATATGGCTTTCAGCAAGGTGAACAATCTTCCAACTTTGAGGAGCTCTCAAGAAGCCGACACTAGGGAACTGAAAGAGAAGGATGATGAATTAATGCCTGATGTAGAAGAACCCATGGATCTGATTGATCCTCCTCCACATGAACCTTCCTCTTCTAGGAAGAGGCCTTCATGGCTTAGGGGACTACTTGATGATGCTGAAGGACATGTTGCACCTCGAGGAACTTTCGTGAAAATAAGAAACCTAATAAGTATCAAGGATACCTGACCATCATGAGCACGATCATACAAAATAAGCCCTTATCATTCTCAGACGCTGTCAAGCATCAAGTATGGAAGGATGCTATGACCAAAGAATATGAGTCTATCATGAAGAATGATGTCTGGGAAGTAGTTCCCAGACCCCAGGAAAAGACAGTTGTTACTTCCAAATGGCTTTACAAGATAAAGCATGCAGCAGATGGAAGTATGGAAAAGTATAAGGATCGTTTTGTTGCTCATGGTTTCTCCTAGAAGGAAGGTATAGACTATGATGTGATATTTTCACCTGTTGCCAAATATACGACCATCTACTCGATCATAGACCTTGCTACTTCACAAGGATGGAACCTACATCAGATGGATGTCAAGACTGCATTCTTACACAGCTCGATCAAAGAAGAGGTCTACGTGGAGCAACCCGAAGGATTTGATTGAAAATATCATGTATGCAGGTTGAAGAAGGCTCTCTATGGGTTGAAGCAAGCACCCGAGCATGGTATGAGAGGATCGATAGCTACTTGATGAAGCTGGGATTCACTAGGAGTGAAGCCGATCCTAACCTTTACTTTAAGGTTGAAGATGACAAGCCTCTCATACTGGTGTTGTATGTGGATGAACTCTTTCTAATAGGTGCAGACCCTCTCATTCACAAATGTAAGAGGGAGTTGGCTTCTGAATTTGAAATGAAGGACCTAGGACTGATGCACTATTTCCTAGGACTTGAAGTGTGGCAGAAACCAGGGGAAATTCTCCTATCTCAAGGAAAATATGTGGTTAAGATATTGGAAAGATTCGGTATGGTGGACTGCAAGCCCGTAACTACCCCGATGGAGCTTGACTTCAAAAAGTTAAGCGGTAGTGCTACTGGACCTATTTTACGAAATGCCATCGAGTATCATCTACTCGTTGGAGCATTAATGTTCTTAGTGAACTCCTGTCCAGATATATGCTTTGCAGTCAACATATGGTTGAACCTCACCACATACATTGGGTTGGTGCTACGAATCTGTTAAGATATCTTCATGGCACAATTACTTATGGGTTAAGATACACTGTCGGAGATGTGAGACTACTTGGATACACTAATGCTGATTGGGCAGGCAGTGTGGTGGACTGTAAGAGCACTTCCGGGTGTTGTTTCTCCTTGGGATCTGCTTCGATATCCTGGATGAGCAGGAAGTAGAAGTCGGTGGCTTTGAGCACCTCCGAGACAGAGTATATCGCTACTAGCATGGCCTCCTGTGAGGCAATCTAGTTTCGAAAGCTCTTCAGTGAGCTGTTTGGATTTACATTGGATACCACCGTGATCCTATGTGACAATCAAAGTAGGATTCGTTTATCAGAGAATCCCGTATTTCATGATCACTCCAAGCATATACATATCAGTGACCACTATATTCAAGATATGGTGCAGCAAGGAGCAATAAGGCTCCAACATATCAGTACAGATGAACAGGTCGCCAACATTCTGACAAAGCCCCTATGGAAGGTCAAATTCCTGACTTTCCGAGAACGACTTGGTGTCATTCAAAGACCCTCTGATGAGGGTCCTGTATGATGTATTGAGCTCTGGGAGCTCCAACGAGGCGCAGGGTACTTCTTGGAGCGATATATGACCACAGGGTGACTCACCATCCCCTGTTGGTGCACCTTGTACAAGGTAAAAGGTTCAAATTTTCCCAGTGACACCCCATGGCGACTATGGAACAGGATGATTAGTTCTCCTGTGGGCCAGGATGATTCGTTCTCCATGGCGACTATGGAACAAGATGATTAGTTCTCATGTGGGCCTGGATGATGTGTTCTCCATGGCAATTGTGGACAGGATGATTCGCTCTCCTGTGGACAAGATGATTCGCTCTCTTGTGGGATAGGATGATTCGCTCTCTTGCGGACAGGATGATTAGTTCTCCTGTCAAGGCATCCTACCTATGCAGTCTGGGACTCATGGGAAATACCTCTCATCTGATCAATGAGCAAGGAAATGAGGATAGGGACCATAGTAGTACCGATGGACGCATCGTTGTATCTACCGTACTCCTTATGCAAGGATGACCTTCATTGATCTGGGATCAATGATACTAGTTTGGGATCAGTGAGAATGGTACCCACTATGACACTGACTTCGGGGCAATAGAGGACTGGTCTGAGACCAGTGGTACACACTTTGAGACTGACTTCAGGTCAGTGGAGGATGGTATGGTACATCCCTGATCACTTCTTCTTCATAATTCGAGCAGAGCAGAGTAGAACAGCACAAGGCAGAATAGAGCAAAGCAGAGCAGGGGTCAAGCTGTATAGGGCAGTGCATTTGATGGATGAATAGTAGCAACAAACAGACGAATTGCAGATGGAGTTCTCCCTAGTTGAGAGGGAGTGTTAGAATTGGCAACTAGGGCCAAACTCCATGTGGGTAATCTTATTCATGCTAATAATATTTTTACTAGATTCCTCTCATCGAGAGGTGTAGGATTGATCTAAAGATCATCCGATTCCGATAAGTATTTATGGAGATATGAATTTATTTTGATTATGAACTAATTGTCAAAGTCGGCCAGCAACTTATGTAGGCCCAGAAGCCCAACAGACACATCGATTCATCATCAATGTTTCCATATAAATACAAGAGGTCTCTTCTCATTTGGACACACACATCTCATCACATCTCTCTCTCTCCTACGCAGAAAAGAACTCTTCTCTCACACGTGTGGAAGGAAGGATGCAGATTTTAGGGTTGCAACTGCAGATCAGAAGTTTGACTAGCGTTGACCATCATTCTCTCTCTGGACTGCGCAGTAGGTGAACTTGACTCTCTTTCGAAGGCCGCATTTTTTGGTGAAGGAATCAAGGCGATCCGACGGTCGGTTTGCAAGATATTGACTACCCCAGTTTAGGGTTGATCTAGGGTTTGTTGCTGTTGATGTAATCAGATTTTTGTACTATTTCTCTCTGCTGAATTATTGAAGATAAAGGAAGATTTGATCAAAGGGTTTCCCCATATTGGGGTTTGTCCCTAGTTAGCCGCCACATCTTGTGTCTCGTGTATTGGCTTGTTTTCTGTCAATCGTTTAATGTTCTATCTACAGTTTACTTAATGTACATGTGATTGCTTATCTATGGATAATAATAAGAAAAATGAGTAAATTGTTCCAAGCATAGAACATACCATAACTTAACAAAAGGCCATTTGCATAAATGCATTGACCTATAGTTGCATATGTCGTCTCTCGATCATCATTATTAAAACTCTTTTCAAGTGGCCCCAAATTAGATCGCTTTGAACCAAGGTTGTCAATTCCATAAGAGGGAAGTGGAGGCTTTGTTGAAGATGATCCCAACCTTGTTGGTTGTTTGAATTGAGAGACGAGATTTGCCTCATTTCCTTTAGAATCTGCCTCATCTTGTTCTTTTTGATATTTTACAAGTTTTTCCTTGCTTAAACCTTTTCCCTTTGTCACATTCTCTTTAGGTGAGCCTGTGCATATTCGAATCCCATTGCCTCTTAACCCAAGTAAATGTGCTTTAACCTGGGTGTATGATCCCTTAAACTCATTTTGACACTCATTGCAAACCCATGCCAATGATCCCCCTCCTTGGATCTTCCCTACAACAGTTACATATTTCCAAAGATGTGACTTTGGATCAACTTTAGAGACAGATTCAATTTCTTGTTCCTTTGCCTCACGAATGGCTGAACTTCAAGTTGCCATGACAATGATGTAAATGAAACGATAAAATAAAATTGACAATTACAAATTGCTCTAGTTAAAACTTAAAACTTAAAACATCCGATTTAAAATATAGTAAAATTTTAAGCTCATTTTTTTCGTTGCTAAGCATGGCATTGGTGTTTCTTCCAGGTTGAAAACAAAACATATAGGTGACATAACATATGTTATTTAAATTTTTTTCAAGCACTAGTCATATTAGAAATTTAGATGTAGTTTTTACCTATGTTGCATGAGTTTCTGGAACGTTGGGAACTTGGGTACGGGTGTCCAGAACAGCTAGAGGTTTCCCCAAAATTTACAGGAAACAGCGAATCGGGAACGCTAGTATTATATAATAAAAAAAAATTAAAATATAGCAATAAAAAATATTTTTAATTATATATTTATATAATAATCAAAATTAATATTGAATCAAAATATTCAATATTAAAACCAATTTAAATATTAAATATATAATATTAATCTCTCTTATTATATATAAATATATTCTTTGGATGTCTCTCTCCGTGAGTCTCTCCCTTTTATATATATAAAATGTCAAGTTCATTGTCAATTCACTTAAGAGAAAAAACAACTCTAATATTTAAGCATTGACGGCCACATACAATATGTACACACAATCTTCTGGGATATATATACATAAACAGCGAAAGAAATTCTCATCAGCATGACATACCAGATATCGCCCTTACATCAAGGTGCCACACGCTTCCTTAACCCATCAAGAGATCGCTTTAGTTTCTCAATTGAGGATATTGGTGTTAAGGATGTCTTTGGCCTTTCTTCCTGCGAAGGTTTCAACATAGGCTCACGTTTTGTGGGCAGTTCAGCCTATTTCTCTACAGGGTTTGTATTCCCCAACCCCAGGGAACGGCAGAACTCCAACAACAACAAAAAATCTTCAAAGCTCCCAAAACTTTCCCCAGCTCCCTTTGCAACTCCCACTGAAAAGGTACCATTCCCATACAGTTCCAAAGCTCCTGATGGTGCGGGAACCATTGGAACGGGTTTACCACCTCTCGGAAGCAGTTCCAGTGTAACAGAGGTTTTTACATATCGGAGACTTGAGTTTGTTTAATAAAAACCTAATGAATGTAGGCTACTAATTAACTTACAAATTGTAAGTTAAAACCACCAAGAAAACAAGACTGCGAACTTGCGACTCAGTGCTGAGTGCAACCATTAATAGAGTTATGATCTTCATAAACGTTTTAAAAATTACAAATAGATGAGTAGTTGGTTGTGAAGAAATGAGTATAAATTAGTGAATGGTGATGGAGAAAGTATAAGAACCAAACATTGTAAACCATCTGCCTAATCTTGTCAAGCAATTACAAAAGGTATAAAAAGAGATGGAAAATCTGAAGACTGAATCTTGTGTGTCACAAATCTGATCTATTCTACTGAATCTATTCCTTTATTTTTAAATACATCTAGCAATATTGAATATAGTAAAATGCAATAGGCATCGCTAGCCACAAAAGTTGTAAACAACGATTATTAAGAATTTAAAGCACCTCATAATAGCACACAATGGTAACTAGTTAAAAATTTTAACTTAAAAATTTAAAACAAATCAACGTATTTTACTCTACACTTTGCATTTAAAAAGTCGAAGTCTCCAACCTCAAGTAACAGCAGCTCCTCTCACAGCAGTTGAGGGACAGATTCAGTGAGGGCTCAAGTGCTCACTGTTCGATCTATGGCGACAGTGTCACTGCGGCTCTCTTTAGACTGAGTTTGGACTTTAGACTCTGCTCAGCGGCTTGCCAAGGCAGGCCAGTGGTCACGGCGGCTCCAACAGTGGGTCAGTGGTCACGGAAGCTCCAACAGCAGGGAATGATGAATCGGCACTATGCCTATGGTAATGGTGGGGCAGCGCTGAGTGGTCACGGTGGCAGCTCCTCTAGGCTCCAACAGCAGTTCGAATGTGGTCAGTTGATTAGGGAACCGGTGTTAAAGTAAAGGCGTCAAACTTTTAAAGTGAAACATAAAATCTAAACCTGGTTCCCGGAGCTTTTAACATATTTAAGGTGGATCTGTTTCCAGAAATCCAAAAACGGATCACGATCTTCGTGGATCCGTTTCTGGATTTTCGGAAACAGATCAAAAAAATTTAAAACCCCCCTGGATGCGTATCCACTAACAGAACAGGAGTTTCCAAATTTTTGAAACAGCAAGAAAACGTTTTTGTGGCATTTTGGATGAGGATCGCCCCCGTTTCCGTTTCAAAAACAGGGAACGGCATTTCAGTCCCTTACTCCAGGCGTTCCCGATAACTTAGAGATCATGTAGTGATCAAGGCAGGCCAAAATCAGTTGTATCGGCTGAGAATTGTCTGAGAAGCAGAACGCTTTCTAAAGAGAGACAGATTGCTTTGTAATAGGTTCAATTGCTCCAATAGCAATCAATGAAATAGCCACATCAAGCAAGCAGGTTTTCCCTGTTGGGTTTCCTGAGAAAAATAAGTGTGTCAATTAGTGTGATGTGTTTTTATCTGTGTGTTTTTATTCCGCTGTTTATAAGCTGTTAAGAAGCTCTGTATCTTGGTGAAAGTTAACTAGTTTCAGTTATCAGTTATTCATCTAAGTAGTTGCAGAGTTTCATGGAAAATTAACATGACATTTCAACATTTCAAGTCTTAGCATTAGCGACTGCAACACTCCACTTAGTAAAGATAAATTTGAGAAATTCAGGAAAACAATGTAGATTTAAGGAAAAGACAGAGCATTCACCAGGACCAAATGAGCAGTTGGCCAGACACATTCTATAACTGTCCAGTTCAACCAACTAAAGTAGCACAACAGGGCAATCTCGCAACAACGTTATTAATTCTGGAAAAAATTGGTTTCAACATAACAAGATGTGCACACTTGCAAAGGTTCTAATTTACAGATCAATAACACTTGGACTGCCACCTATTTTCAACTTGCTTAAACTCTTACAGGAAGCCTCTGGGTATAAATGAGAGGGAAAAGAAAAACAGTCATCGGAGTGGTTCTATAAATTTTTTCAAGTTGTCAATGCTAAATTAAGGCAAACAAGCAATCAATCGGATTAATGGGACACTAAAAAGAAACCCCTATATTACAAAGTAAATGATATACATGGGTGAAGAAAGTCATTTTTGATGCATGGGTTGAAGGCTTTCAAAATTTAGAGAGTGTTGGCAAGAACCATCCTCTCAACTAACCTGTCATGCCTCCACCACCTATGAAGAGGTGGGATGCCAGTTTACGCTGCCAGTGTGATACGTGACAGGACTTAACAACCATGACAGTTACTGCTAATCAACTGCCTCCTTGCAGAAGCACTCTGGCCCAGAACAGGGAGAACATGTTGCTGTGGAGATTTGAAATCTGGTTGGGGTATAAACTACACCCTGCTCTCCCCAACACAGCTCACTCATCTTTAATGGCTTTGAAAATGTAGAAATCCTATTCATGCAAATTTCAGATAGTGCCAAGCAAAAGAACCCCATCCATTAACAAATAATATAATTTGTAATTTGTAGCTAGAACTGGGCTGTGATTTACTCTTGTTAAATCTATTATTTGTAATTAGGACTGAGCTGCAATTTGCTCTTGTTATAACAGAGTTATCAGCAACTTTGTTAAGGTTGAGCAGCTACATGTAGAGGCATCCCAAGCAAATAATGACTCTTGCAAATCACAGTGGACATGGTGACAGTTGGTCCTCACAACCTTTGGAATTGTAGTATGAGAGAATTTGAAATGCTTTTCTAGAAAGACTAGGGTTATTTCTGAAAGGAACATCGAGACATTTCGTTGAGGCTTTCATCCATTTATCTTGGTAGGTTTCTTTCACAACCACACTACATGTGATTGCAGTGCAAGCTGCTTTGCTAAGAATAGTTGGTTAATAACTGACAGCAGTGTTTCCAAATTGTCGTGTCTGCTTTAAGTTGGAGGCCGTTATTGATGTTGAGGCAGTAACAAAAGGGAGTCAATCCCATACCTTTTATATTTCTTTGCCGAAAATCCGTAAAGATTTTATGGAGGTGTTTAATTAACTGAAGGACAGTAGAAACTCTATAGAGACATTTAATTGGAAGCAAAGCTCCTTTAGCTTGTTTCTGCTTTTTAGTTTTGGCAGAAAAATGGAGTATATGCATTGTGCAATAGTTTGATACAAATAAAACAGAAATCAGGGCTTTAAAATGGCATGTGACAGTCCTCAATTCTTTCATCCAGAACGCCCATGCCTTTTGAAGATAGCCTGGTTAGGCAAAATTTTGCAAGACTATTTTTCAAATTGGACCAAACCAACAAAGTCTGTGTCTTTTTAATCTTTAATCTGGTCCATTCGGAGGTTAGCTACCATAGAGGGCATTGGCTTAAACAGCTTGTGTACTTTCCATTGGCAGAAATGGCAAAAGAAAGCAACTATGAGGCAAATAAACAAGTGCTTCTGCCAGAAAATAGGTTTCAGAATACTTCCAGGTAAATTGTCATATTATTGTCAGAGGGCGCAATCTTGAGCTTCAATTTTATATCTGATGAAAACGGATCCGAAGTCGTAATTTTATTATAAAATAGAAAAATAAAGGCACTCACATATGTATTAGCCTTTAGGATTTTACAAAGATATGATAATCCTGGAAAAGGTAGATGGGACAACATGTCATATATATATATATATATATATATATGGCTATGTGTGCAGGAAACGTAGGGTAAGGGGCGTTTCCGTACGGAAACGGGTACGAAACGCTGAAACGCGTTTGGTACGGCCCTGAAATGTGTTTTCAGGCCGTACCAAACGCGTTTCAAGAAACTGAAACATGGCCAGTACGGCCTTAAACGCGTTTCAGGGTCGTACGACTCACCCTTAGTTTGTTTTCTAATTTAATTTTAGGTTATCCTAGTGACTTCTGATTGCTTCTAGATGCTTGTCTAAAGTTATAAAAGTGAACTTTTGCCCTAGTGTTGATATGCAGTTCATGATAATGTTAAATTCTTAACGTAAAAGGATGAAGTTTTCATCCTTTTACTTAAATTGTTAACATTACCATGAAATGACTCAGGATGTTTGAGAGTGGTTTCGCCCTCATTGGATTTCATATGGATAAACGCATTTCAGGGTCGTACGACTCACCCTTAGTTTGTTTTCTAATTTATTTTTAGGTTATCCTAGTGACTTCTAATTGCTTCTAGATGCTTGTCTAAAGTTATAAAAGTGAACTTTTGTCCTAGTGTTGATATGCAGTTCATGATAATGTTAAATTCTTAAAGTAAAAGGATGAAGTTTTCATCCTTTTACTTAAATTTTTAACATTACCATGAAATGACTCGGGATGTTTGAGAGTGGTTTCGCCCTCATTGGATTTCATATGGAGAAAGTAGAAATTTAGATCTCACTCAAAATCCAGCAGACTATCTGTTTTTCAGGATTTCAGGATTAGGGGGATTGCAATGTTTCCACTGGATTTTATCATGTACTAGGGTATGGAACTTGTATTTAATCAAGAGAACCAAGCCCTCTATGCAGGGGAGACTCCCAATAATGAAGAGCATGTAGGGTACTAGGGTATGAAACTTGTATTTAATCAAGAGCATTAAGGTCGTTCGACTATGTAGGAGGAGACTCCTAATCAAGCACAAGACAAGAAATTAGAAATTTCTCGTGCCTGATTTTGGATATTTCTATTTTCATTATGTGATCATTCATGAATAAATGTGATGTAAATTTAGAGACTTATAGTTTTATGCATTGACAATGACAATTTTATCATAATGTAATAAATTAGAATGTATCATATATGCTTTATGATTGCACATATTTCTTAAATGTCCTTATATAATTATATATATATATATATATATAATATAATATTATATAATATATATATATATATATATATATATATATATATATATATATATATTCGCGTTTCCCCGTTTCCAAAATTTGGGGAGGTCGCGTTTTGTATCGCTTCCCGTTTCGGAAACTCGTACCCATTTCCCCGTTTCGTGCAACTTAGATATATGGTTTTATCAAAATGGAAGGAGCTACATACACACATCAGTCTGGTCCTGGTTATTCTGATTCTGTGACATTCAAATTTTCAGGTCCAAAAGAGTTTGTCGTTTAATTTGTATCATTGTTACAGTCACAAATCAGTAACCTATATGACAGGGAGTGGATGGGAAAGATGCTGAGAAATTATTGTTGATCTGATATTAGCCACCATAATATGCTCCCCTACTTCTGAGGCATTCAGTACAAAATATGATGAAAGATATTTAATTTTAATTTTAATTTCTGTCTACTCGGGCCATAATTGGCCAAAGGGACTTGCAAAAGTACAGAGTCAGTGAACATTGAGAATAATAAAGCATCTCCAAGAGAACTGCAAAGATGGACTGAAATTGTGTGAAACTATATGAAGTATGAACCCAATTCAATGCAGAGATATAGGATTGTTACATTAATAGAGTCAAACAGTGTCACTCTTGTTCCTATGATTTACAAATTCAATGTTGAACTTCAAGTAGTGCAGCAGCACCCTATTAATTTTTGAACAGGCAAAAGCTAAAATGGGGTATTGAGAAGAATACAAATTGAAATGCATTCCCCCAATAAAAAAGCAGAAAAGACATGGCACATAACACCATGGAAATATAAAAAAGTCTACATGATGCATCTATGATAGTTGCCAGAATATTAACTCACTATGGGAAGTGTAAACATACAAACAAAATCAAATATAAATATAGCACTGTTCTACCATATATCATTTTACCACATACCTAGCAGCAATTCCCGAGTAGACATCAGCAGGCTTGTCACCACCAACCAGGTTAACTGCTACTGCTCCTAACTGAAACATCAATAAGCAACCAACAGTATGAAGGGATTTCATAATATAAATAAATCTTGCTAGAAACTATGTTGTTGCAATCACATTATCTACCATGCAACCAACATTCAAAAATTCATCTGCAAAAAACAAAACAAAACAAAAATTGATAAACACAGAATAGAATTTTGATTTTCCCAAAATAACAAACTGGTAACCAAGATAAAATATTAAAAAAAAAAAAAATTATATTCAAGTAGAAATTAACTCCTATTCTACAAGGGCCCACTATGTTGCATCAAACTCCAGGCAGGGCGTTGTTGCCTACTATGAAACACCCCAGAAACAGGAAACCTGGAAACAAGGTGGGTATGGCAGAAAACATCATAAGTAGTCACTCTCAGAAACGTTTTGTCAACCATACCATGTACTGTAGTGGCATTTTCATTTTGAAAACAACCAGAACAAAATTATTAAAAAAAATTCCTTTTTTGACTTTAGCATGGCCACACTTGTGTCACCAAGTGGGTCTAGCATGGGTGGTTGAGAGGAACATTATCCTCCCCACCTATATTCAACTCCCACAAGTGACATATTGATCTCTTAATGAATATATTGTTTTAATGGCCTTGATCCCTATGTTGATGAACCCTTGAGCTTCTGCGGAATCCAGTCTACCGTGGGTACCATCATGGGAATGATGAGAAGTGCTTAGCAGATTTCCCCAGGATGTGAATTTCAAAAGGAAAAAAAAATGGCTACACCTGTACCAAGAAAAATAGGGAAAACTAGAAGAAGAAAAAAAGTTGATTCAGAACTTTATTATGTTTGAGATAGATTTACTTTTAGAATAGGATTTTCCAAGAATTCATTTTCCTAAACAGCCTGTAGAAATTAATTGTTTCCTGCCATTGATGATAGCAGCTGAATTTGGGGCTGCACTCATGAAGGTTACAATTTTTTGCACAGGCACAAGAAATAAATGAACGCAGACATATATATTAAAATATGTTGGTATAATAATAAATAATGATTATTATACATGCGATGATAACACTGAACAGTGTCATCTCTTTATATAGTGTTGAAGACATGACTCGCAACAAATGGCCTTTTGCCATTAAGGGTTTAATTAACAATAATTTATAGCAATCATGATTATGTTTTATTATAATATTTTAGATATAACATGGAAAGGATAGTTTTAAAAACTGGCTGGGTCGAACCAGAAATCGGCCAAACCAGCCGGTTAGTTACTTGGGCTATTAAACAGGCCCATCAAATCTGATTCACTGGTCAAGTCAAGACCGGTTAGGGTTTTGCATCTAACCAGTCCTGACTGGATAATTCCATCAAAAACCAGCCAGTTTGGACACCGCATGGCTAGGCGTGTTCATGGGGACAGCAGGTGGTCTTTGGGGGTGGGTTTTTGCAAACCATGGGCAGGTTTCGTCCTAAATCTGCCCCCCAACCAAACTGGCCGGTTTGGTACCTAACCAGCCAATTCAATCAAAAACCACTCAGTTTTGACGCAAGGTTGCTGGATGTGTTGATGGGGCCTGCAGGTGCTTTTGGGGGTGATTTGCTGCAAACCATGGGCAGGTTTCCTCCTAAAGCTTATAAAAAGTTGCCTAAGCTCCTATTTGCCTCACATATTTGATTCTAGTTTTTCTTAGCATATGAGAGCTTGCACAGTTCTGCAACAGCATTGAGTTTTGCAGCAGCAGGATTGAGTTTTGGCGCAAAAGCAGCAAGTTTGGAAGTTCATTATCATCTTGGAGCTGGTTTGGAGCTGTCTAGTGGAGTTGGCATCTTTGGGAAGAGACTTTGTCAACTGGTTTTCATTCCCAAGTATGATTTTTCTCTTGAAAATTTCCAGATTTCATTGCTGTCCCTGTTTTTTATTTTTGCCCCTGTTTCAACTTTCAATTTAAAAAAATAGCCCCAGTAGTAGACTAGTAGTGATCATAGGTTTTGCAATTTTCCTTTTTATTTGGAGATCTCCTTCCTTTCAAATCTGAGATTTCATCACCCACCATGACCCCAGAAGCCAAAGATGTTGCATGGGTTCACTGTGATATTGTTGATGGCAAAATGTTGTGTAAATATTGCAAGCACCCAATGGAAGGGTAGTTTTAGGTTGGAACAACACTTGGCTGGTATAAGAGACCAAGTAACCCCCTGTGATGCACCAGATAATGTGATGGTGCCTATTAGGGCACAATACCTTGACAAGTTTGAGAAGTTTAAGGAAGCAAAGGCTAGGGAAAAAGAAATACAAGAAGAAATTGCAAGGAAGAAGGAACTTGCAGAAGTAATGGCTAGGATAGAAGCAAGTGGGTTTGATGATTTTGACCTTGAAGATTCCTCTATCCCTTCTTCCCCCAGTCTCCTCGACGCCTTCCGTTATGTTCCTCCCCCTCTTGGATCACACTCTCAAGCCAAAGGTAAAAAGAGGATGAACATTAAGAGTTATTTCACACCTTCCTCTGTTGGAAAATCCATAAAGGTGGCAGTTAAATGATTTTTCTTATTAATGACATTATCTTGTGATGTCTTTATTATTATTAGTTCTTTCGATTTATCTTTTCTTATCATCAAGACTAATGCCAAGCAAAAAACAAAAGAGTACACAAAATGTAAGCACGCTGCCAGGGCAAAACCCCACTCTAGGGGAAAACCCAGTGAAAATTCTTCCTTCAGTAGATTCAAGATGAGACCAAGACCCTTACAAACTAGAGACTCCCTCCATCAAGCCAGCCTTGTGAGTGGCATTGCATTCTTCAATGTGTTCTTCCTTGCAATAATAAAGATTTGACACAATCCAGTAGTATGTTTAATAGCTTGGTCACATAACACAATTATAACTCAGTTCAACGCCGTAACATGTATACTTCGGTCCAGCAATGATGGTGTACTCCTGTTCTTAGTCTCCATCAATGATGTGGCACCAAACTTTATCTGCAATGACATCAAGCACCTGACTGTAATGGCACCGACCTTCTATGACATCACTGAACTGTAATAGCAGCTTAACTTCTATATTGCACTGATACCGAACTGTATTCACTGTAATATCACCAAGCCTTTTCCACTGTGAAGACACTGAAGTTATCCCACTGTGATTACCAAAACGATCTCCCTGTGATCACCGAAATTATCTTTGAAATGCGAGCTTTTGTTCTCTGTTCTAGCACCGAAATTTCTTCTCTAAAATCCGAACTTTTTCTAAGTTTATGCGAAGTCCTTATGTTGGTATATATAGTAGTTCGACCATCACAAATGAATCGACTTGACATTATGAAAGGTTGTGTCTCCATTTAAGGTTAGGCGGACATGTAGGTCAACTTGATGAAGACTTGTTTGAAGCTGATCGCAAGGATGCTTTTGAGGAGGCTGATGATGACCAAGTAGACTTTGATGGAGGAGTCTTTCACTAATACACAAATTGACTTTGACCCAAATAAATAATCCTAAAGCCTGCAACGGAGGCTCGACCTATAACAATTGACCCAAGCATGAAACCCATGTTTTAACAAGTCAATTCAATAATAATTAAGATTCTTTTTGCTTTTCTTTGGACAAATATATTACATTTTGACTTCAAGTACAATTATAAAGACCGAACCTAGTTACATTTTCCAACAGTCCCTCTTAACTAGGGAGGTATTCATATTCACATATAACCAAAGAGGTACATGGAAGATCTCAAACCACATAATCTATGAAGAAGTTTAGGCAACGCAATGCCATGGACTAGCTTCTTGACCAGGGCAATCTATCCACTGGTCTCTCAACAATTTAGGCACCGCAATGACACGGACTAGATTCTTGACCAGGGCAATCTATCCAGGAGGGACTAAGATGGACTCAAGCTTTCAGCCTCTCTAGGTACCATCAGGCTTACTTGCTAACCATCAACCCAGATATGAAGGTGCGTTCTAGAGCTCACAGACCAACGCCGCCCTTCCAACTTCAAGACCTAGACATCAACACAAAGTGTCGGCCAGATGTCTTCCCAGGCAATGCTTCACTGATCTGACATATCAAGGACAACAAATCTCTCCCGATCAAACTGATCGGTAACAAGCATGCTATCAAAACCTTCGAGAGATTTACCTATACAAACACAACCCCAAGCAATAATATACTTTCACATGTACAAAATCAAATACAAACCTTAGGGTCTTCCAAACAACTTGATGTTGCTTCTCAACTTTTCATAGTAGGACTATCGACCGAATCTTAAGATTCCTCAATCATAAACTTTTCCTTCCCTACTTCATATGTAGCAACATATCACTAAAACTTACAGTTGTTAGTCCTGGTCTAGTGCATGACACATGAATTAGAGAACCATATTTGTCACTCCCTCTTAATCAGAGAGGATCTAATCATTATTGTACAAGGAAAATTCTCAACCATCCTCTTATCCTAGGGAGATTTCGTTCAAGCTCACTCTTAACTTAGGGAGTTCTACTTCTTCTTTACGACAATGGAGAATCTTTCATGGCTTCCATCCTTCTTATTAGAGTTATTCATATCTAATGCTTATCACATCAATTTTCTTACGATCATCTTCACCAACTTGAAGATGATGTACCAGCACAACTTAGATAGCAAGTACAACCAAAATTATCGAAGCATGAAGTTAGCCATATCAGAAATATAACAACAGAAGCATTTAGACTTTACAAACATAATCAACAAGAGACTATACTTCAACTTCTTGCCCATGTTTAGTTAGAAACCCTAAATAACATTCATAGCTCCTCAATGTTTCAAACTCATTCAATAATCTTTCAAGGACAAGTTCCTTCATATAGCAAACCCTAGAAACAAATCAAATCAATGAATCTAACAACTTCCAGAATTCATATGTTAGACTTCTTACTAAGATTTCATACATGAATTCAACACAGAAAACCAATCACAGTTTAATCAACATCATGACTAGCATCCACTAGAGTTTGATATTCACCCTTGATTTTTCTCTTTTACACAATCTCAACAATCACTATGTAGATTCATAGATTCCAAATTGTCTTATCACACATACTTAGAGAGTTTAACTACTACTACGGTTTAGCTGCAAGACCCTAGATTTTCCAAACATCATCCTAGACCATCAAACTTTGACTAGGGCATGTTTCCAAACCCTAGGACTCATGACCATTAACACTTAGGTCAACACATATATCTAGGAATTCATCAGCACATCATATGTTAGGCAATATTAATATGTTAGACATATACCAACATAAAACAGGCTAGGTTTTCAACCAAATGAACAAATACCTAGGGTTTCATTCCTAGGACTCTAAATACTTAACAAGGTTTTGCTTATAGACCCAACCAAACCCTAAATATCTAGGGTTTCATGACATAGCAAAGCAAACCCTACAATACCAAAACTTCAAAGGTTCGAGATTTCAGTCAACACCATTTCAACCCTAACAAGTTAGGGTTTTCATGATCATACTAAAACCCCAAACATGACATCCTCAACAAAAACTTCAAATAGAATTTCCCAATAACCCTAAGCAGTTTTAGGGTTTCAAACATTGACATTAGCATGCCCTTAGGTTAAGGTGTTCCAGAAAACATGTCTAGGGTTCTATAAAATCAATTAAGAATATGAGGAGGGATAGATTTACCAAGTGATGGATCACCCAAAACAAGAATCATTATAATTCAAGGCTAGACATAACGATGTTAGCCATGTAATTCAAAATTTCAAAATAAGAAAAAGAGAATTTTATAGTCTAAGACATACCTGGAGATGTTTCTAGACAAACATTGTACGAAGTGTAAGCCATGATTTTCTATACCTTATTTGGCTTGTTGCAAATGCATCTTGTTAAATACTTAATTGATTTTTCTTGCGCTGGTACCTTGTTCTTGTGCTTGAAAGATCTCCACAGGCAATTGCACCAAGTTCCATCCCTTCTCACTATAGTGACACCGAACCATTGTGGTGGCACCAAATTCCTTCACTGTGATGTATCACTAATCTTCTTTCTGTAGGATCACCAAACTAATATCATTGTGATATTGAAGTCATTGTGACAACACTGAACTGAGGTCACTGTAGTGGCATCGAACAAAAATGGCACCTACATTGTGAGACGAATTGTGTCTGTATAACACCGAACTGTGGAAGCATAAAGAACCTATCCAAGTACCCTGTAATAACACTGAAACATTTGCCTTATCCAAACTTGTTATCTATGTTACTCTTCTTCACGAGATTATCTCACTTCAATGGCACCAAGTCCGAGTTCTCTGTCACTGAAGCCAACAAGACCTTTTCTTTTCGTGGTTGTATCGAATTAAGAGATCACCAATCAATCTGTACTCCTCCATTGTAACAATAGTGAAATGTATTCTCTGAAATTGTATTGAATATGGTTACTCATTTTCTAAAGTGACGGAATTGTCTCACTATGCCTTTAAGGATGCTTTTGAATTCCTTTAGACTTGATCTTTAATACAAATGCACCAAAGTAATTTTCAAACTGCCTTTTGACCATAGCTCTGGTACCATGTTGGAAAATCCATAGAGGTGGCAGTTAAATGATTTTCCTTATTACGTCATTATCCTGTGATGTTTTTATTATTATTAATTCTTTCGATTTATCTTTTCTTATCATCAAGACTAATGCCAAGCAACAAATAAAAGAGTACACAAGATGTAGGCACGTTGTCAGGGCAAAACCCCACTCTAGGGGAAAACCTAGTCAAAATTCTTCCTTCAGTAGATTCAATATGAGACGACCAAGACCCTTACAAACTAGATACTCCCTCCAAATCAACCTTGTGAGTAGCAATGCATTCTTCAATGTGTTCTTCCTTGCAATAATAAAGCTTTGACACGATCCAGTAGTATGTTTGATAGCTTGGTCACATAACACAATTATATCTCAGTTCAACATTGTAACATGTATACTTCAGTCCAGCAATGATGACGTAGTCCTATTCTTAGTCTCCATCACTGATGTGGCACCAAACTTTATCACTGCAATGACATCAAGCACCTGGCTATAATGGCACTGACCTTCTATGACATCATCGAACTGTAATAGCATCTTAACTTCTATACTGCAGTGATACTGAACTGTATTCACTGAAATATCACCGAGCCTTTTCCACTGTGAAGACACTGAAGTTATCTCATTGTGATTACCGAAACCATCTCCATGTGATCACCAAAATTATCTCTGAAATGCGAGCTTTTGCTCTCTGTTCTAGCACGGAAATTTCTTCTCTCAAATCCGAACTTTTTTTTAATTTATGCGAAGTCCTTATGTTGGTATATATAGTAGTTCGACCATCACAAATGAGCCGACATGACATTATGAAAGGTTCTGTCTCCATTTAAGGTTTGGCCGACTTGATGAAGACTTGTTTGAGGGTAGCAACAAGGAAGTTTTTTAGGAGGTTGACAATGATCAAGGAGACTTTGATGGAGGAGTCTTTGACCAATACACAAATTGACCGACCCAAATAAATAATCTTAAAGCGTACAATGGAGGCTTGACCCATAACAATTGACCCAAGCATTAAACCCATGCTTTAACAAGTCAATTCAATAATAATAAAATTATTTTTGCTTTCCTTTTGACAAATATATTACATTTTGACTTCAAGTACAATTATGAAGACCGAACCTAGTTACATTTTCCAACATCCTCCACCTCTTCCTCTATTAGTGCCACTGCCTCCCAACCAAGTCTAACTTAACCCACCTTGGATGTTGATTGGAAAAAGCAACGCAAAGATGTTTTTTAATACATTGCTAGATGATGGTATGATGTTGTGTTGATGAGCTAGAATGTTTTGCCAACAGCAAGGGGGTCTCCCTGGTGCAAAATCCCACCTAGACCTTACGTTGTTTGATCTAGGAGTCCCATCCGGTATGTAGGCCCAGTAGCCATCATGTTGCTTATTAGTTCGCTTTGGACAAAACAAGCTACAATCATTAGAAAACAAAATAAAACCCTTAACAAATGTAAATAAGTGATTTATGAATTCCAAACTTGTACAACGTTATGCATATAACAACAACCAAGTAGCATTGACAAGAATCTTAAGAGAAGCAGTGTTAGCAAAACTTCAAATAAAACCCACGTATTTGATAAAGATAAGTGCATTGATCATCAACAAGTTCATAACCAATAAACTTATGAAAGCATGTAAAAGCGCACAATTCAGTACATGATATATGCCCAAATCTATAAAATAGTTTACTTACATAAGCGTAAAATAAGCATAACACATACCATTAGATCACTGCAAGAGAAAACCTACAATGATTAATGAAACATGAGAGAATTGCACACCTTGGGCTCAAATAGCTTGAAAAGTTGAAATACTCATAGCATTAACACATGAAAAGTCCATGACATCCATAAGTGGAAGTATAAAATCACCACTTGCATTCACCAAAGGTCTATTAGCTCCCCAAACAATATGCACTAATTCAATCCAAAACTAAAATTCCTTTACATTGAGCCATGAGGATATATTTATAGAAAATGGGGTGACTTTTAATCTACCTCTATGACTCTTGAGTTACCCCCTGACCTTTCATATTCCTACATGACTCTCTACTCTACTCTATATTCTACTATTAACATATTACATGAAAGAAACAAAATACTCTCAATCTATATTCCTACATGACTCTCTACTCTACTCTATATTCTACTATTAACATATTACATGAAAGAAACAAAATACTCTCAATCTACTAATCTAGTAATAGAAAGGTCTGGGACATCCAATGCAATTCTCGAACTAAATATGCCCGCCAAAGCTAGTACTCTGTTGCAAGAGTCAGAATCTGATGTTGTAGCTTGTCCCTATGTCTTTGCAGGCACTCTAGTGCATCTGGTACTAAGGTGGGCTTCTTGCCTTTTATCTGGTTTCATAGAGTTACCAACTTAGTGTATAACCTCACAAGCTCAACCACGTACTGAGTGATTCTCTCATTTATAACTTCTAGGTCATCTCTTGTAGTTGCTTATTTGATTAGTTCTAAGAATGCTTGAATCTCTTGTTTAACTTCCTCCTTTGCTCTTGTTTCACCTAGTGTGCCAATAGAGGGAACCTTATGCAATTTGGCAAGAGACTCTAGTGGGCCAAGCAAGTGCTTGTATGATGCCATTTCTTTATCCATATCTCTAGCCAATTTATCATGAGACTGCATCTTGATGCGCATGGACACTTTATCGTTCTCCTCTGTAATCGAATCTTTTCTAGGAATTTCTTCAGGTGCACCAAGGTATTGATCAATCCATTCATTCCTACATTCAATTGCTATTGTGGCGACTTTTATCACCATCCCCTTTTATTTTGATTCCTTACGCATATTAGGGAATGGAGCCATGACTTGAAGTAAGATCATCATATCATCATAAACTAAGTCCATTTCCTTTGAAAGTATCTATAATTCATCTGAGATGGATGCCTACAAGCCTTTACCCTAGGAGTAGGATGCAAGCAAGGCTTGGTTCTCACTATGTCCCTATGCAACTCTTTGTTCAAACGCAGCAAGCTTGGCACATAGATCGGCAACCTATTTGCTTAATCTACTAACATTTAGCTTTGGGGTTGTTACAAAGGTGGTTCCCGCTGAGGCAATCATTTATGGGTTCATGGTGGTATCTGTGTCAATTTCCTTCTCTGTGACCATGGACATGGGCTTAGTTGGATTCTTTACATAGCACTTATGTGACCCAATGTTTTAAAACTTCGACTCTGACACCGACTCGGCCAAGGGTCGACTCCGACTCCGACTCCGACTCGGTATCAACTCGGTCGGCTCGATTTCAATGACTCGTTCGTTGTCAAAAATACATTAATTATTTAATTTTTTTATAAAAAACATAATTTTAAAAATTTTCATTCATGTTTCCAAACACACAGCATTAGAATATAGATAGAAGACAACATATGATCAAAGTAGGCTCATGTATATATCCATTATATCAAAATGGCACCTAGTGCATTATCCAATACATACATGATGATGATATAGAGAATCGAGATCAAAACAAAAACACATAACAAATGATGCAAGATATTATGATTATTAATTTATTAGAACACGGAAAATTCAATCCAAAAATTTGCACAGTAACGATGAAATTGCTTTTTTTTATTAAGCAGTGTTAGTCTATTCATCCACTTCAATCTTCAAGTGGCTTTATTAACTTACCCTTAATCTCCATGTTCTATTTTGGATGTCTGGTTAATCCTTGAATTCTGTTTTGGAGGAAAAGGGGGATGCATAGAGAAAAACATTTATGTGCATGGGACATAAATTGTGCCTATTGCATGATGCATCAAAGGAGTGGATGCCACATTATTCTATAAAACTTAGGCATTGTTGATGATATTTCATAGATCAGAACAACTATTGTAGAAGGTGTGGTGACAAGAAGGAGAAATGAACAAATTATTGGATTTATAATTATATTAATTTGTACTTCATCGAACGGAGAGATTCTTCTATCACTGTAATTATGTTTGTCTCTAAATTTCCTTTATGCTTAAAATTGACACCTTTGTGTCAATACTTGTCAAAAGAGGAGATGTGAAAGGTCGTGGTCTTTGTGAGGTCAGTGGGATTTGGTGATGTGCTATATGCAGCTAGTCAACTGACAATTCTGTAGCAAATATTGCAACTAACACTTCTGCAGCAAATATTGGTGTCCGAGTTCTATTTTAGAAACTATACATTTTGCAAGGTGAAACTCAGTTTTCTATGGGATTCAATTTCCGATTCTGTAGGCTCCTAGTCTATCATTTGTGATTCAAATAGCCAATAATCAGAAAGTTCGTTTGCATGACAAAATGTCAGAAAGAACATTGAATCCTTTGATTGATGATACTTAAGTTATTCCAGGCAATTCATCCATAGCTTGGGCCTCTTTTTCTAGCATAGCCGGGTTAATGTTGGCTCGACCAAGCCAGCCAAGTTAATACCAAGCCGGCCGGGTTGAATCCAAGGCTAAGTCAATTTTTTTTGGCTTGGCTTGGACCAACTCGGCCGAGTCGATTCCGAGCTGGCCGGTTTTGAAAACAGAGCTTACGTCTTTCTTGCATGATCTTACATTGAATTTGATCAAAAACTGAGCCTGGTAATATCCAACACTTCTTCTTCTTGTGGGATGACCAATTCTTGTAATGGTAAACGTACACCAATAATTGGAGTAGATGGTGGGATATCCAAAGGGGGCAAATCTAGTTGCATCTCCTATCCCTATGGATGTTGATCATCCCACTAATTTTCTTATTTGTTGAGAAGATCTTGCTCGATTTGTTTGGCTACAGCGTCTTATTTCCTTTTGGCTTCTTCTCCTTTCTGTCTCTTTTCTTCTTCTATTTTCTTGCTTTGTTCTTCCTCAACTTTTCTTTTGAGTTCTTCTTCCTCTTAAGCGTTGTTCTACCTCTTCTAGTTTTTCCCTCTTTCCTTCCTCTTCTTTTTTCTTTAATAGTTCCTCCTCCTATCTTTTTCGATCTTCTTCTTCCTTCCTGCACTACTCTTCTTTTATTTTCCTTTTCAACTCTTGTTTCTTTCTATTTTTGCGGTCTTTTCTTCCAAATCCTCTTTACCTTCATTTTCTTCTCCTTACTTGTTTAGGGTTTTATCCCCTTCCTATTGCTTTTGTTATGTCCCTTCTTGCTTGTCAACTTTTTGTTTCTTTTGCTTTTCTTTATTGCTTTCTTGCTCTTTCTTTCTTTCAAGAACGATTGCCTTAGCTTCAAGACTCATGCTTTACTGGGTATCATCATCCAATTATTCTCTTTCCTTTTCTTGTTGCTCATTTGATCCTAATGCCCTAGTAGCATTATAAAAGTTTTTTTATCTTGTCCTCATCGTCATCTTTGAAATGAGCATAAGACCACCCGAAGCCAATTGCCTTACAATGAGCGAATGCAATTCCTTTCGAATCATACTTTCGAAATCTTAAATCAACAAAGAAGAAACCATTCAACTATTCAGCTTCAGCTTCCTTAAAGCTGTCAAGGGCATATGCATTGATTGTTAAGGGGAACACCAGCCATGGCCCCTTCTTTCCCTTTACTAATGCTTTAGACAACTCGGTAGCCAATTGATAGCAGACCTCCTATAAAAGCACTTTGCCTATCATTAGTGTGGGTAAAGCGTGAGGATGCTTGTAAGCACTGAAAACTCTAATATAAGTTGCTTCTCCAATAGGGAACCAATCTACTACATTAGGAAGTTGTTTTCTGGCCCTTTTCGACATAGATGGAGCATCTTCACCAAAGAGTGCAAGATACAGAGGAGTAATGAAAGATTTCGCAATAGTTTCGTGCATTCCTTTGTAGCTTGGGTTCCAAAAGCATTTACAATAAATATGTATAGGCTGCACCTCTGGGGTCCATTTCAAATTCCATCCTTCGAATTCACATTTTGCACACACTACGTCAAGGAGATAAGATACCATATAAAACTTTGATGGTTGGCCTCTCTCTGGATTCCTGGCTATTTGAATGTTTGTCTTGAGTGCAAATGCAAGAACATTTGCCCAATTAAATATTATCCCTTTAGTGGCAATTATGTGCATTAGAGGAACCCATGATCCTATAAAGGTATAGATATTTTCTCTCCCATACAATCTATTCATCATGGCCGCCATTAACTGATACAGTTTTTGGAGGCCTTTTGTTCCATGAACTTGGTGGGATCTTGCCACCATGACTTCAATATGTCCTTGGTAGACTCGTTGAAAGCTAAAAACCACCAGGTGTTGAAGGCCTCTTCTCACTTAGGCAGCTAGTAATAGGTTGTAATGTCAACAGTGGTGAAGGATGCCAAAATTTCTCTAGTATGTCCTAATTGCCCAATGATCTTCGTTTCCATGTTGTAATATCCAATCTATGGTTTCGGCACATGGGACCATTGGTGGGTGTGCAACCACTTTGTGTAACCAAGACCTCTTGATATTAATTTGTATACTTCGAAATCTTCTTGATCTTCAGGGATATCATTGTTTCCCAACTCCGAGTAAATGTCCTACCAGGTAAGCTTTATCTTCTTCTTAATATTTTAGGCATAATCTCCATATATAAGTGGAATTGATAGATTATCCATGACTCCTTCAATACTACTTTCAACTCTGGCAGAACCCTTGCCCGAACCTTTGCGAGAACCCTTGACCACTAGTCGTGCTATCTCTCTGAGAAAGATGATATACTACGGCAGTCTAGATCAATGGCACCTCGCATTACAAAAATGTGGTCCCAAGGAATAGATGTTAGCATGAATAATGATAAACACTGATAATCTAGAAAATGAGAGTCATTGTGGAGCATCTAGGTGCAATGTATGAGCAATCAGGTATTGGCAGGAAGAGAGCTTCTATGAAGGTTGCAGTTCAAAACCATAGGACAGGTCGCAATTTTTTAGAATAGCGCAGGTTGCATGGTCGCATAGCAGGGTAGGTCGTTAAGTCGCAAAAGAGGATAGATCGCACAAGCCACTAATCTTTCCAGTCGCGATTTTGCGGCTATGCAACTTAGGGGTCACAACAGGTGGCATGGTCACAAGAGGGAGCAAGTCGCAAAGAGGATCGGTAGCAAAGTTAACGTGATTGTACAAATCGCAGGGTCACATAATAGACTAGGTCATGTAAATTGCTAACTTTTCAAGTGTGATTCTGCGACTTTGTGACTAAGAGATCAAAGCAAGTCGCAAGTCACACATTGGATCAATGTTACTACCGACGGATCTGCAACTTGACAGAGACTATGATCGACGACTAAATATAAGTTACGATTTTAGATGAGGTTGGGATGGGGATGAGCGGTTAGGTTTTTATCGGGACCAGAAGGCTAGGCGAATAAGGAATGGATTATACCCAAGGAAATGGCAAAGGGAATTCGGGGGTACCAAGGCAAATGTTACCCCGATATGAGTGCATCAAGAGTTTTGAAAACCCCACATGGACATCCGTAGAATCGGGAAAGGCAAACACCAAACAAATGTATCGATTTCCCTTTGAATAAAAGAAGGTTCGTCACGGCATTAAATGATTCAATCCATGTTTTTATGTTTTTTATATCTAATTCATCATTCGACATATATTCATCAAAATATATTAAAATATATATTATATAGGAATTCGCTCCCGATTTGCTCCCAAACCGGGAGCTTTTGAAAATGTCGCTCCTCGCTGTCGCTCTCGCTCCCAAGTAACCTTGGTCACAGCATGAGGGTATGAGATGGGTTTTGTCGAAATTGAAGAGTTATATCGAGACAAGACGGCCAGGGAGGATGGAATGAACATGGACTTGAACAGGGTAAGTCGGAGCATTTGGAACGCCGAGGGAAAGCAAGGGTAGGGGGAGTGGGCAGAGGCATAGCGTAAGGTTTTAAAGGTTTGAGTTGGGGAAGGCATAGGGTCAGTGGTGCTAGGGGGCAGACAAGCGCCAATGCACAGGAAAGAAAATGATTACAAGTCCAAGCGTTACTAGCCTATGGACAAGGAGATCGCACTCACAGCCAGTCAATAACAATGGTCATCGTTTGGTAGAAAGGTTGAGTGATAACGAGGTGCAGAGTTGTATAATGAGTGCACACGTACGAGGTAGGGGTCACAAAAGGAAATCACGCAAGGAATGGTGGTCGCATGCGACCAGCTCAAGGAACAAGATCATAGGGCATGATTGTACGGAAATTTTGTCTTGTGCGACCGGCCTTGGGGAAGGTCACAAGTCGCACTTGTATCTCAAGGTTGCATCAAGGAAGTGTGATGATGGTGCGACCTCACAACATGTGATGTTCGCAAGTGGAGGCTTTGATGTTTAGGTCATATGCGACCAACATAAAGGAGGTCACAAAATCGCATAAAATTGACACAGTGAAGGGTGACTATGGGCTCAAAATGTGATTTAGCGATATTCAAATAAAGGTTTTTTAGTAGTCCTCAAGTCGCATTTAAAATTCAAATGTGATTTTGACTATAGTCATGACTTGCGACGTGGTGAAGACAAATTAGGTTTCAAGGCTATGAGATTAGGTTTTTTAGGTTTTAGGGTGAAATTTTCTTAAGTTTCCATAAAACTCTAAGTAGGTAAAAGAGAGGGAAACCCTAGGAGACCATAGGTAAAAGATGACAGAAACTTTAGTATGGGGGTCTCCAAAATTTTGAAAAGGGGCGAATTTTGGAGTTGGTGTAGCAGCTACAATATGTTGATATCTCGTTTAATGTTTCCCACTCACCTTATTTTCAAGCTATGTGGGATGTTGCTTTCGTTGCATGAAAGTGCTTCAAAGACCCCACTATGCATGACTTGAGGGGAGCTCTTTCGCAAAGAGAGGTTTTGTCCATTGGAGAATATTTGACTAAGTTTAAAGAGTCATGGACCAAAACAAGTTGTTCCATCATGTCAAATGGATGGACTAATGGAAAAAAATGCACTATAATAAATTTCCTTGTGTCTTTCCCTCAAGGAACCATGTTCTTGAGATCCGTTGATGCATTGGATATGGTTAAAGATACCAACCTATTATTTGTGCTTTTGGATGAGATGGTTACAGAGTGGAGGCGCAGAATATTGTGTAGATCATCATAGATAATGCCTCAAACTATGTTCTTGTTGGAAAGATGATAAGAGTCCAAATATAGGACCATATTTCGGACCCCATGTGTTGCTCATTGCATAGGCCTCAGGATTGAGGACATAGGAAAAGTGGATTGGGTGATAAACACGATAGATCACGCCAAGTGTATCACAAAATACATTTACAAACACTCATGGATATTGAGTCTAAAGAGGAAAAACAGTGGGGGCAAGGAGCTTGTTAGGCTTGCCATCACGAGATTTGCAACTCACTTCCTCACATAGCAATCTCTCACTTCCCAACAACACAACTCGCTGAAAATGTTTTCCAATGACGATTGAAATGCATCTCGATGGAAAAGAACCAAAAAGAAAGTGTTTGACAACACGTTTTGGGTTCAGAAGTTATAAATACTTTTAGCTTGTATAGTATATGTATATTATCATTTACCACTTTGTTTGTATAATAATTATTATATATTATAGTTCTTTTATCTTTAATTTGTATATCAATTAATATATATTATAATTATTTGTACTTCCCTTGCTATTTGTATAACACATTACCTTTATCCTTTATGTTGTATAGTTCTATATATTATGATAGTGGTACATGCATTAAGTACCTTACTGAATGTATCCAACATATATATAGTTTGAGTTAGTTATTCACTTAGAATTTTCAATAATTAATTTGTTCGTCCTTTACTTGCCAATTTTTTTTACAATAGGTTAGTATATATCCTATTGCAGTGCATGTGATGCATGCATATGTAGCTATCATATGCATGTTAATATTCCTATGCTCCCTGTAACTCGGGATGGATCATTACATAGTATATCCATCCAAGATATGTCAAATTTTGCATTCAACTCCCTCTGAAGATAATATTTCTAACTCATGAGTTCTTCTTAAAACATTCAATTTGACTTTTAAAGTACGAAATCTTCTTTAATTATCAGACTTCTTTTTCGTGTCCTTCCAAAATCAAGAGTAACCTTTCTAACTAAGAAATGATATGATCTTTCATGGACTCAAAGAGAATCCTTTGAGCTCTAATTTCTTCTTTATTGTATTTGACCACTTCTTGGGCATTGCTTTTATCTAGTATTGGAACATTGCCTTCAACGAATTGCATGACTTCATTTTCTTTGAGATCTAAATCAATCCTCTCCTTCCAAGCTTTGAAGTTGGATGCTCCCTCAAGCTTGCAAATAGATGCCATTTAATTGGGAGTATTAGACATATAGAATAGAAGAGTACTTACTTGAAAGTGAGAGAGAAGGTTGCTACAAGACCATCTTCAAGGATGTCTTTGAGAAAGACTTGTTATAATGATGTCTTCAAGAGAATGATCTTCAAGCTTCCTTCCTTAGTAATGAGAGAGAACTGCTAAAAGGGTGTCTTCAACAGATTGTGATCTTCAAGCTTCCTTCCTTCACCTTAGCTTTGATACCATGTTGAGAAACCAAGTGTGATGAAGTCTAACACCTAATTTATCTTCTTGATAATTACTTGTGAATATTAGGTCTTTTTATTACTTCTTATGTCTTCTTCATCAAGCAATTATACAAATGTCCAATCTTTTAGGAAAATGTAGAGATCATAAAGAGACAAGAAACACCAAAATTAGGCTAGTAGTCATGACGCGCAAAACCCACAAGGGAAAAACCCAACAATCTTTCTCTTATAGAATCAAATCAAAATGAGAGATATCCAAGACCAAGACCAAACTGCTACCAAGATACCAAGTCACCTCCTTAGTCAAATTCAACACTGGTCAAACTGCTCCAAATCTTGTCAAAGTCTTAAAATTCAGACCTGCAACAAGGGGTTGAAATTCGGCCTATGGTTACCTCAGAAATTTCAGCCTTCTTCCACAGAAAATAGACCTCTCACACATGCTAATTACAGTGGTCAAGGATTCGGTCAACGAGGGAATATTCTTCTTATTTTGACTTCATCTTCTCTCTCCTTTCGACTTTCTCTTCTCCTTCGATAGGTTCAAATGTGCTTCTTGTTGTATTGTGAATGTGTGCTCCAAGTAGGTCAAACTACCTCTTATATATAGTTGTCCAAGAGGGTCGAATAGGTGTCACTCTGGAGGGATAGGATGACTTGTCCAAGGAGGGTCGACATGGTCATCTTATGGACTAATGACTCAACATAAAATTCAAATTCCCTTTTCTTACAAATGTCCAAATGGGGCAAGACTCATATAAATTTTCTTTTAACTCATAATAAATTATTTTTTACTCTTTTTTACTCTCTAAGCATAAGGAACATGCGTTGACAAAAATATAATAAATATAAATATAATACATACACCAATGATAAATTTACATTATGAAGACCAAGTAGCTTGAGTTTTAGCATTTGTTTTTCGACTCTGAGGGCCATTTAGAGCCTCATTGGTTATGTTTTTTTGTTGATGATATCATTGATATGCATTGCACTCAGTGCCATTTTTGATATATGCACCCTTACATGGTATATATATGAGAAGACTTTCCATATTTTGTCTCTAATGGATTCAAATCACGGTTTGTAATCTTAAAAAATAAACTTTTTTCATTAAAAAATAATTATTTTATGTATTTTTTCCAATTACGACTTATTGAATCCGATTTGATTAGACTCTGATTGAAATCTTAGTTAGATAGGCAGTTGGTTCGAAACCTAGCTTTCGTGATGCAAACCCAAATCTATCAAGAGAAAATAAGCTTCAAATCCCTCAACAAGCAAACTCTTTTTTGAGATTTCTTAGATACGGGGTTAAAATAGATCTAGGTTGGTTATTATATTATATATAGTTTTTTATCTATTTTATTAAAATAATAAGTTGGCCTATATTTATTCTTATTACACCCAAGGGATCAACCAATGTCACCCATGTTGTTGAAAATTTAACTAGTTCTGCACAAGCAAGCACCTTGTTCAAATCCACCTAGATCAAGTGCACTAGTCTTTGATGACGGGATTATTAGGGATGCCATCCATAATAATGGAGAAGCATCCCTTGGGTTACCCTATGAGGTTTTCCATATAAGTTTGTGTATATTATTTTTGTTAATTAATATTTTAGGTCCACATCTCACTTCAACATTACAAACAAATATGACAAATTATACAGCAAGTTATCCTTTTCATATTGGCAGTGGTGTGGTTTGATGTGTAAGTAAAAAGCAAATTTCAGTCTCATAATTGTCACTAGAAGTAGAATATAAGTAGCAGTTGGAGTAACATGCGAGGCAATCTAGGCAGGTTTTTTTGTGATTTAAATCTTCAATAGATGCAACCAACAGTTTTTCACTGTGACAACCAAAGTGCAATAAAAATGACAAAGGATTCAGCTTTTCCTTCAAATACAAGGCACATAAAGGTTCAACATCATTATATCGTAGAACGATTATTGAAAAAAAGAAATGAATTGACTTTTTTCCCTCAACAAATAAAATCAAGAAGTTCAGAGCATTTTTGGAACTAATGCAAAATCAATTAAAAATCAAAGAGGGGGAGGTTAGTTGTTGTAATGTTTATTTTGCCCTAGGGGTTTACCTATAAAGTTAAAATATAAAATCAAGTTATAATATGAATTATGTAATGTTAGGACTAATGTTATCAGAATCAGACTAGTCATTGAAATGGTCGACCCCAAAACCAAGAACCAAATTGGAACCAGTAAAAAAAAAGGGTAAAAAAACGATCAACCAAAAAATACATAAATATACAAATTTTGGTAAAGGACACATATTCATGTGCATCCACATGAATCGAAATCATTATACAAAAATATGCAATGTTTCTCATATATATAGCAATAAGGGTGCATATAAACAAAAAAAAATTGAGTCCAATCCATCTCTAAACCAAAAATACATCAAGAAAGATTCTCTAGATTGCCTCTAGAGTCCAAAAGAAATCGTGCTACAACAAATACCTACATATCAACAAAATCATTACCTAAATTGGGATCCTCATCATCAATATCACCCTCTAAGCATTAAAATAAAAGAGAAAATGCTTAACATATCAAATCGAGATTTTGTTTGGGTGACGGGTACATTTTTACTATTGTTGTAATAGAGGAGTTTAACCATCAACCATCTAGAATCTAGATTCCTCTCCTATCATCTAGCCTTTGCCTCTACTTCGATTCTCTAGGGATATTAGTCAACATTGACCAATTTTGATCAAACCGTCTAATCCAAGCCTTATAATATGGTAGAAAAATCTTAAAATGCCTAATAAATGATTTTGACTTGAGTGAAGGGTGCATTTTTGCAAAGGTCGTGACAAAGGAGTTTAACAATCAACACGAGCAACATTGGGGTACATATAGGGCTTGGTGCTCTTGATTAAATCAAAATACCAATCACACACCCTCATACATGATATAATCTAATGAAATCCCACAATCTCATTCATCTTAAAATCCTAAAAACTATTAAGTCTACTGAATTTTGATTGGGATATGAGATTATATTTTCTTCATCTAAAGTCCGATGAGGTAGGAACCACTCCCAAACATCCTAAGCCATTTCATGGTAATGTAAAAAATTTAAGTAAAAGGATGAAAATCAAAGATAAACAAGAATGTCACTTTTACTTGAGGAATCTAACATTACCATTAGGGAGCATCTAGGAAGCGTCTAGGGAGCATCAAGGGGGCACCTTGAGAGAGTCTGAGAAGCACATTTCCTCATATAATAGTTCAAAAATTCCAAAAAAAAGCCTTGCAAAACCGTGTGAACAGTTTTCAAAACCGTGGCGGAATTGTGGTTCAGGCTTGCAGAACCATGTTGAAACCATAGTTCAGGCCCCTCATGATTCCAAAAGTCCAATAACCATGATAAAAGGGTGGAACCGCAGTTTCGCTAGAGAATTGCCAGGGGATCTGTTTAAGACGTGAATCTGCCTCTTGAATTAGGGGGGATGGTTCCTGCAACATTAGTTAGGACATGTACATATTCAGTATTAAGACATGTTATTAAGTTGTGATAAGGAATTCATCATGGAATCTATAAAACACTTTTGACACTCCACATATTTTCCAGTGTGTGTGTATTATGTTTAGCAATTGATGATTTGACATGCTCTTCATCAAACATGCTAAATATAGATTACATAGTACAATGAGATAAGATAACTTTATTAATGTCCAACAAAAGACCACAAAAGTGTTGAGAAATCAAGGGCAGCTAGATTATGGTGATTTCTCTTACTTTGATAAATGCTTGTGATGTTCTTGTACTTATCTTGATATACTTGTATTTAACTCCTTGTCTTGACTACCAAACAATGAAGATCAATAAGACAAGAGGACAAAAAAAGTAGGCTACAAGCCAGGGCTAAAACCTCTCCTCTTGAGAGGAAAACCCACAAGAATTCTTCTCTTCTTATAGAATCTTCAAATGACAAATTCCAAGAGCTAAGACCCTTAACCTAGATTCCTCCAAGACCAAGTCAAACCTCTTCTTGATGAACTTGTTATTCACCAAGTCAACCCAAGTCAAACTTGCCTTCTAGCAGCTACAACTTGTCCTTCGACCAAAATTTCGAACCTCCAACTTTTGGCCTAACTGCAGAAACCCTAGTTTCACACGTGTGAGAAAAGATTGTGAAATTTGGATTCTTTCTCCTTGGCTTGGGGTACTTATCCTTCCTTGATGAATCAGCTTGCAAACTAAATCTTGTTGACCCCAACTTTCAGCTACTTAAGGTGGTTGGAATTTTTGTTATGTAGCACCAAAATGTGCCCTAGTTTCCCTTGCACGTGTGAGAAAAGGTGGCCCGAAAACTCAGATTTTAGTTTATCTTTTTGTCTCATTGTTTCTCCTTCTTCGCTCCCTTTTAGCTCTTCTTCTCTTCCTTGATCGAACTTGTTGGATCCTTCTTGATGGTCGAGTCATTTTCTATATATAGGCTTCTCATGGTAGTCAAATAGCCCTTATGAGGCTGACTTCTCACAGCCAGGCCAACTTGTCTTATAGTAGGCCAACTTGGACTTGAAGGAGGACATTTGACTCTTTTGACTCTAAATAAATTTATTTTACGTGATACAAAGTGCTCAATGGGGTCTTTCATATATAACAATGAATCAATTGATTTCTTAACTCTATGACAAATCCTAGAAGCACACAATGGGTTATTGACCTATAAATAAATTGAATTTGAACATGAAACCCATGCTACATAAATATTAATAATAATCTTTTTTCTTTCTTTTTACAATATACAAGAATCAGGAGTACATTTCATATTTGTAAAGACCGAACCTAGTTACATACTTCAACACTCCCTCTTAACTAGGGAGGTATTCATAATAACTACAAGGTACTTGGACATTCTCATACTCAAGAATTCTCATAAGAAGAGCCAGATTGGTAAGTCATCTCATAAGCTATTTATTCAGCTTATATCAGTGCATCTCATCATATCAACCAGCATTATCACATAGCAAGGCCTTGACTAACAACGCTATCTCTCCACGAGATTAGAGCAAAACGTTGGGGAGACCAATGATTTATAGATACCTTCATCATTGTCTCTCGAGGCGCATACCTCATCCGGATGTTCACAAGGTATGTCCTAGGACTATCCCCATCTTTGATTTACACATCCTCGTGGAATTTCCTCTTCGACTACTCTTACCTATTGGATGCCTTACCTCATCCTCAAAGAGTATCGGAATTCAGATGCTTACCCAATCCTCCAATCTTTCTTCATAGCATGAAGCAAAGAATGATGTGTCTATCTCTCCCTCTCAACTAGGGACTAGTTACTAACAACAACTATTTGCTCTTTGGTGGAGATCATGGTACTATCAACTTCTTGTAAGGTTCCTCCTTTCGGCATCATGTCATGAACTTCAACTTCTTCATCATGGAACCTACTTCTTCTAGAACTTCTTCGTAGGGCATCAGCCATCTTCTCTATCACTTCCTTTCAACAGAACATAGTGTTGAACCATAGTCATGTCATCCTTTTCTTCAACGAGAAGTGACCTTCTAGTCCATATTTGGCTATCCTTCATACAACTACCTCTTCCAAGTCATGTTTCTTTCAAGATCTTCCATCCAATCACATGAGTACAAGTTGTAAGTGACTTTCTACAACCCTCTTTCGGTAGCCCTGTTTCAACCCAACCAGAAATTTAAAAAATCAAAAATAAACATTAAATCAAAGTTACACATGTATGAATCCATCTCCAAGAAGAAGCTCAATGAATATGTATCTCCAAAAGTACATCAAAAACCCCTAGGAACCATCAGCAAACTCCATTAAATGTGATAAAATCACAATGTGGAATATCATATAGTACGAGGCATAAGAAGGTTCTCATCGTGGGTTGTTGCAACTCTTTTATGAAGTTCAAGATTCTTGCCATGACTATATCATGGTCTTCATTCTAATTGATTTGTGAGAAACTAAACATTGAATAGGAGAGAGGATTGGCTTCCCTAGATTGTTCTTTGTTTTCCCCATATTATTCTATGCATAGAGGTAGGTTGGCATAGTCGTGTCTATGGTAGGTTGACTACGTGATAGGTTCTCAGAAATCATTTATGAATTTCGAGATTCTCCATGACTACATTGTGGTGTTCAATCCATTTGATTTGAGAGAGACAAAAGCTTGAATGGGTGAGAGGACCAACTTACCAAAATTCGTTCTTTGTTTTCTTCATATTGGTCAAGATTTGTACGTCACTATTTGTTGGAAAATGTAACTAGGTTCGGTCTTTATTAATGTATTTGACATGTACTTGTGAAAAGAATAAAGAAAAGAATTTTTATTATTGTATCAATGACTTATTTAAGCATGGGTTTCATGTTTAGGAATCATTATATTAGTCAAAGTCCGCATTATGGACTCCTATGATTAATATAGAGTCATTGTACATTTAAAGAGACCCTTCTTGGGCTTTCAAATCATGTAAAAAGGTTTAGTATTGAGTCAAATATAATTTATGTAACCTCCATATCAAGTCGGCTTAGAAGAGATCAAGTTGGCCTAAGGACACCAATTCGACCTCACTTGGATCTATAACTAGAAGGAAGTTGAATTCATTTGGAGCATTTCATCTCAAGCTAGTTCGATATCTCTAAGGAAGTTGGAGGAGTGCGATGTGGGTAAAAGGAAGCTAAAGGAAGTGCGAGTTGGCTCAAGTCTAAGGAGAAGAAGAAAATCGAAATTTTGAAGCTACTCTCTCTGTTTTGTGCCCTAGTTTGGGAGTTCGAAGTCTTCCAAGTGTTGCTTCTGCCAGTTGCTGCCTGATGTCGCAAGTTGTTGCATAGTCGAAGTTGTCAAGGTGGAAGTGTTGCTACAAAGGGGCCGAAGATATGGAAGGCTGACTTGGTGTGGACGGAAGGTTTGGTCTTTGTCTAGGTTGAAGAGACTCAAAGAATACTATTGAAGGAAGAGAATTTTTTACGGGGTTTTCCCCTCGAGGGGGGTTTTGCCCTGGCATAGTGCCTACATCTTGTGTCTATTGTTTTGTGATCTTCATACACACGTAATATGGTAATTTCTTGATGAAAGATAAGATAATAAATAAGTAAAAGAAGCTAACATAACTCACAAGTAATTATCAAGAAAGAGGAATCAAACCCTAATCTACTTGCATTGATTTCTCAACATTATTGTACTACTTGTAACTAATTTCTTTTCAGAAATTTGTCTTATATTACTTCATGGAATAAAACTAATTCCATAGGGTTAACCACTAACTCAACCTCTTGCAACCAGTTTTCCATTTTCTAATGGCACTTTTGTTAGGTAGGAATGAGGATTGATGTTTTTCTCAATTTAGTGATAATTTTCATTAACCATTGCCTTACAACAATTTCTTCCTTATTTCCCTCATGTATGGTATGAAAATTACAATTAAAGTTGACTATATTGAACACCATCAAAATCAATAACAACATAGAAGTGTCATTTTCACTTTAATTAAAAAGAGGTACGACATTAAGATTATTTTTTAAATGTATGTCTCTCAACTTTCTATGCTCTGCAACCATTAGTCAACCAATGACCAATCTCATGCCTATGTTACTAGGATACGGAAAGGATCCAAATACAGAAATAGATCTGCCAAATTTTTTAAAAGTCGGGATCCAGAGAAGGCAAGGACAAAAATATATAATAATATTTTTTTTAATTTGTGAAAACATATTCAAAGTTCAAAATCAAAACATTAGTACTGAATATGAAAAAGCATTCTTAAACACTAAAAATAATATAGAAAAGCTTTTATAGGTTATAG
>APFE031510519.1:244637-295208 GCA_000404065.3 Pinus taeda
TATACAAATAATTATAATCTACATTCTAAAATAATTACAAGCTAAAGTCTAAAATTTAAAACATACAGTTTTATTTTTCAACACAAAAATTTAAAACATACAATATGGGCACGACACATTAAATACCAAAAAATAAAATAAAATTTAAAATGTGTACATGGAAATTCACGTGTTGTTGTTGCGCTCCTTTACACAAGGCAACGCTCCAAGCCCGTTGCCTACACACAGCGCTCTACTGTCATCACCCTCGTGGTCCTCCCTCTTACCCTCAACCGCTACTGTCCCATCTCCCTCACACAACAGTCCAGTCCCGTCGCCCTCACATTCGCTCTCGTCGTCCACACTCACAGTCTTCACAGTCTTTGTGGACCACACTCAGTCTCTGCTATTTTTTGTGGTCATTATGTCTCTTATTATAATGGACAGAACAGCTGTATTTAGAAGCTGCCCAAATTTCCATGAGATTTTCCCCAAACAGACTGCCAAAATGCAGAAAATCAAAAAGTATATCGTGTGATTCCTATTTCATGCATTTATTGTTGCCGGATCCGCCTCCAGAACCACGAAATCCAAGCCTGGGCTAGCTGAAACAGTTCAAAACGGTTTGGAAATTTCATATCTGTTCTAGAATCGTATGGCTGGTGGATCCTCCATGGATCCAGCCAGATCCGCATCTGTACCTGTTTCAGATCCGTGGATCTGCATTTCTGTCATCTGACCCCCACAGATCCAGCCGGATCCGTATCCGTAACTGTTTCGGATCTGTGGATCCGCATTTCTGTCCTCTGACCCCCACGGATCTGGTAAATTAGTCTCATGCTTTATAAATTCTAGTATATTTTTCTTATTATTTCCTATCAATTTTGGTGAAACAGTTGTGATACTACCCTGTGTTCTATAATGCACTAATGTTGAATCAACATTGATCTGAATATTCTCAATGAATCAATGTAAAGGTCATTATCACAGTCACACTGCAGAATAAACTTTGGCCATCCTTAAATTTTTCTATAAAGCTTAATAAGAAAGCTTTGTTGTCTAACCCTTTCTATTGCCCCTCTCAAATAATGAAATTTGAGATGGACTGAAGATTTTATCATGTGAACGAACTTTGAAGCTAAATATCTGACAAAAAATTCTTTAATTTGGGTGCAGTTTTAGCATTTTGGATACACTTAAAATCTAGAACTTCCAATCAAAACCGATTCCCCCATCCATGAAAACGATCCTTAAAATCAGAACAACAGCCACAACTTCAGCTATGGATACAATTTTTGGAAACATATCCAAAAAGAGAAAATGCCAAAAATTGAATAACCAGATTGGGATTGGCAACTTGTGAATCCTAGATGATTCAAGTGTGGGTACAAAGCCTAATCCGGTAAATCCAGTAACATTGCTTCCAAAGAATCCAAAGAATAATAGCGTTAAGTTTCTCTTCACTGTGTGGAACTTTTCTGTGTAAGAGTATGTGTATAAGTTATAATTTTTACTCTTGCATTTGCATCCCATATTAACAATGACCCAAAGGAATAAAGTTAATGAAGACCCACAAAAGGGAGAGAGTCACCCATGTGTAGGATCTAGAATTTGACCATTTTCCTTCTGATCTGACAAAGTTATGTCCATAAAGACACAACTTAAACTGTAGAAAAAATAACAAACATAGCTAATAGATAAATAAGATAAGATAATCTTCTCTATGTTCAATAAATGACCACAATAGTCGGCCAATGGGGCAAAAAAAAGTGTACCATTATTGTAGTATAAAGTCGGAGTGCCATAGCAGCTCCTAGATTTAAGCCAGCAACAAGAAATAAATGAAAAAGGTCAAAAAGCAAAAACCCAAGCTCCATAAAGTGAAACAACTAGTCCAAGACAAGATAAGCAAAGATACATGGAAAAAAACGAATCCGAGAGTGAGTACACCATTAAAAAGGAACAAGTCAAGAGATATCATAGTTGGAGGTCAAGGCCAAAAGAAAAGGGAGGGAAGACTCGTCCTCTAAGTCCTCAATCACCATTTGGGGCCCAAAGCACCCTCTCTAACCAACATTCAAGTCATTCGGAGAATGGCTAAGACTAAGGGATCCTGCAACATAATCCCGAATGACATCCCAAAGGAAGCACCAATGAGAGCAACCCAATCACTCCAAACACTCGAGGCAAAAAAGAAGAAACTTTGAATCAAAGAATAGTTGTTTGACGAACAAGGGGGACTAGTCTGTCTCTAGCTTTAATACCTCCCAACGTTGTACTATTTACCATTCCTATAATGTCCAACCTAGGGTCTAGGATGAGAACTTAAAGGTTGCTCTAAAAAGGGATGTTTCATCTAGAGGAGGTCAGGAAGAGGATCAAGGCCTCGCTGCTCCAATCATTGTAAACATCTTAATCTCAAGTTGTTGCTCACAGCGTTGAGTAGACTAACCAACCACAAACAAGTGGATGATCGTCCTCAAGGAGTCTAAACATGGAACTTCAAACCTGCGTTGATTTCTTTCCCTTATATACCCAAAACGAATAGGCTTAGGTTGATGTAGGGATTCCTCCCTAGGCTAGGATACTATCTTCTTTCTGTTGGAATTTCTAAGTCTAACCCGTTAGAAACCCTTCATGTACTTTTTGATTTATTCGTACCTACTTGTTCTGTTAATTAACAAGTTATTTACCATGTAAATACTGGAAATAAATACAAGTGCATGCTCAACACATTATAGATCATCAACTGAAGGAAACAAAAACAAGCACACAAGTGATACCATTGTTTTTGGACTAATGTCCCCGGAAAAACCCAATGCGGGAAAACCAGTGCAGCTATCTGAGGGTTTGATTTATTAAGCAAAATCTGGGTGCTAAATCTAGCTTACCCAACAGAGAAAAATCTCAGTAGTAGCACCTCTCTACTCAGAAGCAAATATTCCAGCTGAAACCCCGGATAAACACTCCGACAGCTCCACAACTCCAATCTGCCCCACGAAACCCCAGCATCAGCCTCTAGGGACTGCATCAGCCTCTCTCTGGCCTAGCGTTAGCCCAGCATCTCTCTGGCTTGGCCTACGTCAACCTCTGGAGGCACTACATTAGTCTTCTGGCCCTCTTTGTCACCCACGCTGGCCCTCTGAAGCACTGCGCAACTCCTGACTGCCTCTACGTGAGCCCTGGCTAGCTCTGCGTGAACCTTTGGCTGCTTCTACGTCCCTCTCTACAGCTACTGTGTTGATCCTCCCGGTCCTATCTCTGCCTCTCTGCCTCTGTATTCACTGCCCCTCAGGTGCAACTCTAATCACTCTCTCAACTTTCTCAGCAAACCCAGCGCTAGAAAGTCGAAATCTTGATCTCTTGGTGTGTTCTCCAAGTGACCCTCCTCTTATACTTTTCTCGTTGACAAATCAATGTCTTTTGGACCATTCTAACACAGTTTTATATTAATTCATATTATTTTCCCTAAGTTTGGACTTAGGGACTCCATTAAAAATATTAATTATTTTAATATCTCCAAAACTGTTTAGAATCTGCCCAAACCCTCTTTGGGTATTGGAGATCTCATGTGCCTTAGCCTCTCCACCAATTTTCGTGGCTAGAGCACATCCGATGCTACCCCAAATCAACACTCCCTCTTAGCGAGGATTGTGCTCTAGTAATACTCCTCACAGAGCATCACTCTGATCATCCGAAATCAGTCCCTGTGTTGATGCTAGGCCTGTTGCCCAACATTCTCTGCATTGTTGCATCCTGTACTGCTACCCATGGCCCTACCACTGCCAAAGTTGCCTCCATACTGCAACTCCCTCTGCATCCTGTGCCGCTACCCATGGCCCTCCCACTGCCACTAATGCATCTACATTGCAACCCCTCTCATCATGCTACATCGTGCTGCCCATAGCATTACTACTGCTAATTGTTGCACTGCAACTCAGTTATTGAGAAGTAAATAACTGATCTCCCAACTCTGACATCTTCGTCAAGCTAGAAACACTCCTGATGCTGAAGCTCCCTCTGTCACTGACAAGTGCTCCCTCGCTGACCTTTACGTTGTTGCAACAACTCCATGCATCTCGCACCGTTGCACACCTCTTTGTGCCATCCTGCACTGGTGGAACACTCCCGTGCCTCTCGCACTATTGCAGCCTGCTAGCCTCGCATTGTCCTGGGAATCCTGCACTATAGCTCCCTCTGTCGCTCCATCCGCATCCATCTCTATCGACATCCGCCAGTCTTGCTACTCCTCTTCGGGGCTCCCGTAGAAAGGTCTAATCCAAAACGCGGGTCCCTCAAAGATCCTTCCCATCATCGCCTATAGTCCACCTGACTACAACTCGATGTCTCCCCACTTCTTCTGAAGTGGAACATGAGCACTCATGGCACAATCATCGTCTGTCTCCACTTCCTTCTTTGCCCTTGCTGGCACTGCCTTGGTCTCAGAGGCCTCTCCCTTACTCTTCTTCCTTGGACACTGGGTCGCATAATGTCCCAACTCCCCACAGTGGAAGCATTTGATCTTGAAGAGGTCCTTCTTCTTCCGTTTCCCCTGCTTTCCCTTAGATGCTAGGGCAACATCTTCCTCCTCCTCCTCCTTGATTCTGATCCCCTTGTCGCTGCTTCCCGCCTTGCTCAGCCTTCTGATCTCTTCTTCGCGAAGAGCAACCCACATTTCCTCCCAATCTGGAAGGGTCGCCCTGCCTAGTATACTCTAGACAAACACCTCCCAGACTTCTGAGACTGCATTTAGGGTTGTCCTCGCCATCAATTCTAGATCCAGCATTGCCCCTATGGAAGTCAGTTGATCTGGGATCTCCTTCAATCGACCAAAGAATGGATCAATATGTTGTCCCTTCGTCATCTGGTATGATCGCAGCTAATTTTCTAGTAGCATCTTCCTCTGCATGGAAGTATGTTGATACAACTTGGTCAAGGCCTCCCACATCTCCTGTTCCGTGTTCTTCTCGGCTATGTGTGGTACTATTATCTATATGATCCTTGACCCCGTCAAGGATGATACTTATAGCCCTCACCATTACATCCTCGTACCTGTCGTTATCAGCCAAATCAACAAGAATAGCTATCGTCCTCAAGGCGTAGTGCTTGACACGATGCTTGTCTAGAACAGATAGGATTTTGGCCTTCTAGTATACGAAGTTTGAGGCTCAGTCCAGTCTGTCCTGGTCTCTTACCGCGTTCACTGCCATCTCGTTGTCCTCTACTACCCTCCTGGAAGTTCTCGGTATGAATCCCTCTAAGCCTCGATTTCCCTCATAGAAACCCTTCTGCCAATGTCAAGATGCCCCCACTCCGATCCTTAGTGCCATTACACCATTGATCCGGATTTCTTGGCTAGAAACCCTCGGTAGCAACTCCCTCCTCCTTGGTCTAGCCCTGTTAAGTATTGTTCTGACTATAGTACCCCACCAGCTCCACTATGCAACTTACCCACAGCATCCTAAACCCTAGCAAACTAAAGGTTAGAGCTCCTAGGCTCTGCGCAATCCTGGTACCGCCAAATCAGCGTCCTCAACCAACTGCGTCAACCCTCCTGGCCTCTGCGTGAACCTGCCTTTGTCTCCCTCAGCCTCTGCACTGCCTCTTCCTAGCTCAATCTTGATGACACAGGCACTGCGTCACCCCTTCCTTGTTGCTACTCTGCTAGGGACAGCTTATGTCACTTGGGGCAACTATTTTCTGTTGTTGTTGCTCTGCGCGGCTGATGTCCTTCGTTCTCCTGTGATCTGCAACCACCCTTTGATACCATGTTGGAATTTCTAAGTCTAACCCGTTAGAAACCCTTCATGTACTTTCTGATTTATTCCTACCTACTTGTTATGTTAATTAACAAGTTATTTACCATGTAAATACTGGAAATAAATACGAGTGCATGCTCAACGCATTACAAACCATCAACTGAAGGAAACACAAACAAGTACACAAGTGACACCATTGTTTTTGGACTAATGTCCCCAGAAAAACCCAATACGGGAAAACCGGTGCAGCTATCTGAGGGTTTGATTTATTAAGCAGTTTCAGAATACAATCTAGGTGCCAAATTTGGCTCACCCAACAGAGAAAAATCTCAGCAGTAGCACCTCTCTGCTTAGAAGCAGATATTCCGGCTGAAACCCCGGATAAACATTCTGGCAGCGCCACAGCTCCAATCTGCCCCACGAAACCCCAGCGTCAGCCTCTAGGGGCTGCGTCAGCCTCTCTCCGGCCCAACGTTAGCCCAGCATCACTCCGGCTTGGCCTACATCAGCTTCTGGAGGCACTGCATCAACCTTCTAGCCCTCTGCATCACCCATGTTGTCCCTTTGAAGCACTGCGCAGGTCCTGACTACCTCTACGTGAGCCCTGGTTGGCTCTGTGTGAACCTTTGGCTACTTCTGCATCTCTCTCTCCGACCACTGCGCTGATCCTCCCGGTGTTATCTCTGCCTCTCTGCTTTTGTATTCACTGCCCTTCAGCTACAACTCTAATCACTCTCTCAACTTTCTCAGCAAACCCAACCCCAGAAAGTCGAAATCTTGATTTCTTGGTATGTTCTCCAAGTGACACTCAAGCCTCCTCTTATACTTTTCTCGTTGACAAATCAACGGCCGAGATTAAGTCCCTAATCAACGGTTAAGATTAGATCTGGCTTGATCCATGTCTTTTGGACCATTCTAACACAGTTTTATATTAATTCACATTAATATTTTATTTTCCCTAAGTTTAGACTTAGGAACTCCATTAAAAATATTAATTATTTTAATATCTCCCAAACTATTTAGAATCTGCCCAAAGCTTTTCTGGGTATTGGAGATCTCATGTGCCGTAGCCTCTCCACCAATTTGTGTGGCTAGAGCACATCCGATGCTACCCCAAATCAACACTTTCCTTAGGCTGAAGCATGGGGTAAGGCTACCGAGGTGATGGTGGGTAGCTTCCCCATTGTTCCTCTAAGCTCTCCTTTTGAGGTTAGGACTTTTCCTCCGAGGGTAGAGCTTGAGAGAGGACACCAACCAGTAAGGGAAGGTGATAGAGTAGATCATTTATAACAGTCATGTTTTGCAACATAGCTTAGCTTACGGGTTTAGGAATTTTATGGTGTCATGCTATAAAGTTAAGTTATGATTATTAGGTGTTAATTAAGTCACATGTTAACAATTCGGTGTTGGGAAAACATATATTCCATGAAACCAACAACTCTCTCTAATTGAGGCTACAATTATGTAATGACTCTCATACATTTTGAGTAATGACATCAAGCCAGTTCTTTCTCTCTTATCTACATCATTGTAAATCTGCATTTGTGTATCCGCTTTTCGATAATGCTATCTTTTATTTTCTAATTTTGGGGCATCCAATACCATGAAATTTGAATCCTTTTTTCGCTCCAGCATTGACCGATAACATGTTTTCCAACTCATGACACCCATCCTTCTATCCTCATCCACACCATCACCTTGTCCTAGTATATCTTGCATTTATTGATGCCATATTAATCCTCGGTATCAATGATTTTGCTCTATAACCAAATTATATTATGATGTTACAATTATTGACGCCGTATTTATCCTCGGTATTAATGCTTTTGCTCTGTGCCCAGATTCTATTATGATGTACACTCCCCTCTCTCTAAACCTGATTATTCCCACTTCATGCATCTGCCTCACATTTCTGCCACCCCTTTGGCCATCATAACGTCAGCGATTACAACATCGAGCTTCCCTCCTAAAGTTGCACATTATACACTTCTCTAATGTTAATGCATGTAAGAACCTCCCTCTGAAACAGAAGACACACCTATATAACAGTCTAACAAGGTGGTAAAATTAACATTGTTTTAATTCATTGGGGAGGGGCTGCCAAAGTCTAGGTTTCTTAAGGTTCATATTCTAATTCTCCAAATTTTCGTTTGCAGCTAAAGCTGTAGCAGCCATGTGAAGTGTAGTCATTTCAATTATTTCTTCAAATGTGCAGAGGAATGCCCTCATTCAATAATTAAGTATGCCAACAGTATGATGATATACTGTAGTGCAGATACCCTTAGAAAGATTGCCACAAATATTGCATTTTAATTCCTCATAACCACCACTATTTTTCTTGTTATCTGAGAGTCGAGACTTATCATAAACTGTCGCAAAGGTTTTCTACAACTGAAAGGCATTGAGTTTGAGGTTTCCTATAGCTATAGTGGTCTCATTTCAGATTCAACAACCTGGTCATCTCCGTCCATTTCAAAATTCTACTTTGCAAAGTCGCGCTCATAGAGAAGAATGCTAAGGACAGAAAAATGCTTGCTGCCAAAAATGAAAATGCTTTCAAAATGACAAAAATATTTTCAGTGGAACCTGGATGTAAAAGAATAACTTATTGGTCTGAAGATTAAAACTGCAAACCCAATTTTGTTTAATCTTTTGGGTGCGCAAAACAAATTTCATTGCTACGCTTTGAATCTCTAACCCGGCAGACAAATAGCAATCTACAAGCTTATAACTTCAAAAAAGGACCCTCTAAAGCTATTGCAGCTGCCCACACTTCTGGACATGGATTAGGCTTCAAATGGTGGATGATTTAGATTTCATGCAGTTGACTTAAAATGGCATCAAACCAGTGTTGGCACATTCAGATATTCCTGAGTAAGAAGAGACATCCCGGAGTGACTCCTCTCTAAGAAGGGCATCTCCCAGATGTCTCCTGTTTGTATGGGATGCCCTGAGACATGGAGGGCATCACCAACATCCTCCAGGGTGTTCACTCATCTCCAGCACAAGAAAACACAGGAGGTAAGTCCTTCAGGGGTGGTAGCATATCTACATGCTTCATAGTTTGTAACTCATTTTTAATCTTGTACCCTCATCAATCATCTTAGACCATCTCACCAACGATGGATGTTAATAGATGTATTCATGAGAAGAACTACAAAAGCAATTTGTATGTGACACAGATCAAGATATAGGATCCCTAACACAAAAACTTCTGCATCCACATCTACATGCCGTCATGACAGACCCATCTACACCCCATGGAATATTTTGTGGCTATTCTCTAGTTTTAGGATCCCTTGGGGCAACTTCAAGTTTGTTCCCATCAACTTTGTAATATGTATAAAGATAAACAGCCATCTTCCAAGAGAGAATTGCACCTATAAACATTCTAACTAGGATCACATGTCGGATCAGCATTTCAATTTCATGTGCCCTCTTTATTACATGGTTCTCAGATAGTATCATTGTTTACTTAGAAATTCACATTGTTCCTTGAGGACTTTTATACAATGAAGGCAACAGATGTCTTGTTCCATTCTTACAGGAGATTTCGTGTTCTTGGCAAAATGTTCACAACATTAGATCCTATCAAATTGCCAGTGCCTGACTCATCACTTTCTATTTTCAAGCACTAAACGATTCATGCCACAGGAAGCCGTGTAGACAAGTAAACAACCTACGAAAACAATCAGCTAATGTGGAATTCGTGTGTCCACCAGCTTTTAACACAAATCTCTTCACCAACATTTTCCAAGATATTACGAAAGCCATGGGTTGACATTGTATTTGACATATCTTTACCCATCCAAGTTATCTCTTAATTTATTGTATTTCTTGTGCAACTTGCTTTATGTGATTTTTATACACTGCTGAAAACAACTCTTTGTTGGAGACACATTGGATATTCACAATCCACACTCTAATCAGAGTACTTTCCGTAGTCCTGTTGGCCACCCCTACTAACTAATAGACGCTTTACTTAAATTAAAATTCACATAAATTATACACATTAGAGATGTCCATCTTCGCAAATAAATCTGTCCACCTTTTGTTGGATTATATGAATGAATTTTTGCAAGCTACTCGATTGAACCACCATAAGCAAGCTTGCTAAACTCTTTTGAGTCCCCTTTGGCTAGGTCTCCTATTAGGCATGTAAGTAAAATTGTTTGTTCATACCAAAGATTCTAACCTACCATGCAAGCAAGAGATATAAAAACAAAAGTTGGGAATAAAGATCAATTTGTCCTTTCTTACCATATCTCTTCCCAAGGCTGCATAGTGCTGCAAACCATTGCATGAGCCATCCTACAAAGGAAACAAGCAATCCATGTAAATTTAAACATGTAAGTATGCAGTATACTGATATAAAATAAGAAATCCCCTCTCTTTCCAATACCCTTTAATCAAATGAGCAAGACAAGAAGACATGGTATAGGAAAACAGAGAAATGAAGTCATCAAATCAGATCAAATAAGATAACACTTACTACTCAGAATTGTATAAGAAAATTCACCTGATGAACAGGCATATGAGAGATGGAAGTCTCTGGAGAAGAGCTCTTCAATGCATCTGTGAGATCCATACAAGCCGACAAACACTGAAATGGATCTTCAGCTTGTAACCACCATCGTTCCCCTTCAAGTGGCATCTCTGCTGAGTCAATAATATTGTTTATGTTGCCCTCAACAAATGTTAGTCGGCCCTCAAAAGAATATTTGTCTACACCACCACCATATAAGTTGGCCAAATGTATCTTAAGCCAATAAAGCCCCGTCTTTCCTAATGGGCGACCCTCAGCAAATTCTAGAATTCCTCGACATATGTCTGAACCTAGATGATTTAAATATGGATGCATTGGGTATGCACGCCCTCGAAAATCCAAGTTATGTGGATAGTAAAAATATTCTTCGTCCTTCATTTTTCTTGCAACCTGTTCCATGGAAAGAACAATAGAGTTGAAACCACATACAATTATCAAAGAATTTATTTAGAAATCTAGTAAGATAGATATAAGAGTATTGTGAAGTATCTTACAGCAAGTTTTAACTCTGTATCACAACGCTGAGAGTGCCTCTCACTATTTGCCTTCTTTGCCTTCTTTAAACGCCATTTCCAACTCTTAATTTCTGCTTCATCTTCTGTATCTGGTTTCTCAGGGATGGACACCTGCCAAGTCATTTGCACTTTGTCAACAAGCATGCTTGGTGATACACAAACAGTTCAAATCTCTACATTTCTTACAGTTTTGTCTCAAGTATCTAAAATCATCAAATATTATATGATATAAAACATCACAATCCATTTAAAATCACAGTAAATACTGAGAAATGAAAATAAGCTTACATCCTCTCGATCAACCAAGTCTGCAAGGCGACCTCCTCCTGCCCATAGCCTATCTACCACATCAAGAATTCTTTTATTGATTCTCCATTTTGTTGAGCCAAGTATATCCAATGCCTGCAAAGAGAAAAATAATCTCTTAAATAGAGCAACAAAGGGCTGAACTTCATAAGGTGATCAAAACCATAGCTAATCATGATTTAGTATGTTGTCTGAAACATGCACAAATTAAAACCTAAAGGGAAATGAACATCTAACACACCTTAAATTCTTTTTACAAACCAGAGGGTCAACCATGCTTCACCTTGCATTCAAACTATGTCTAGTAATTGAGCTACGCAACAATAATACACTAAATCCATACCTGATATACTCTCTCTACCTGGCACTTTTGAACTTTCTTCATTGCCTCTCGTTGCTGCTTTGCCCCATGTGTGCGCATTACTTGGGAAGGCAAGATTAAATAACCTCCCTTATTATACCTATAATGAATTAGAGTAATTGCTCTTAATACCATGCTCCTTTCCAAAAAAAACAGCAAACAAAAGAAAGTTATGTATAGCATCGATTACCAACAAAGAGAACGGAACAAACTCAAATTAGTGACAAATTTTCCGAAGACCCTAGATGACTGGTGCCTTATGTTTCTCTTAATTCAAATAAATCAAATATGAACTTTTTAAATCACAGAGATGAATATCTCTGAATTATGGCTGGAAAAATAAACAGTGGAAGCAATAACTGAATAACACACATTGCACAGAGATTTTTCCCTTCAAATCAGTTTATCATTCCAATGATCAAAGCTTACAGTGTACCTCCACACTCTGCTGTAACTTAGCAGTTGTACATTAAACAAAACACCACAGAATAGAGAATTATAACCCGCTGAAACAGAAGTGTGGCTCTACAGAAGAAAGAAGGCAGAAGCTACAGCTGTACAACTGTACAATGCTGCTATTGTAAGTTTTCTGTTTTGCTATTTGTTACAGTGGCTCTGCACTTTCTCCTTTCAGATGCACTCTTCTTCTTTTCTTGATCTCCACCTCTCTCAAGTTTTCTCACGTGTGTTTCAACTTCTCACATCTTGTCCTATTTCTGCTTTGAAAGAGATAATTAATCTCCTCGATCCTAATAGCTAATTTCCCATATCTAAGCAGCTAATCTCCTTATTTCTATCAACCATCTTATCTCAACAATGCACAATTTTGAAACTCAGACTCGAAAATCAACTCGGGTTTCAACTTGACTCGAATCGTCTCAAACCAGTTTGATTTCAATTGGTGTTCAAAAAGATAAATAAAATAATTAAATTTTAATGAAAAGATCATTTTTAAGATTCCAAACCATTAGAGACATAAGAATCATACCAATGACTAGCACTTAAAGGGATTCAAATGAAGCAAAGCTCCACTATTGTAGGTGTTGGCATAATAAAGGAAACAAAGTACATGCTCCTTGTGATTGGTGCTACTGACATTGGTCCACATACACCTAAATGCACTAGGGCTAGAATCCCCCTTGTGCTCGCCGCTTGGGAAAGCAGCCTTGGCAAGCTTGACAAGCATGCACCCTTTGCATACTCCCTATTGCTCAATGTTAAACTCTAGAAGACATGTGACAACACTCTGTAATGCAGGTACTGCATCCCTCTTGTGCCATAACTTGCATAAGTTGCTTTTGTTATCAACCAAGGCCCGAGTGGGTTCACCCTATAACCTGTACAAGTTGCCTTTCCTAACCCTGATCACTTGTGCTTCTTATGGGCTAGATTCCTCCAGCAAGATAAGGACCTGTTGGTTCTTGAACTCTGCTACATAATCCTTATCCTCCATAACCGAAATTGAAAGCAGTTTTTTCTTCAAACTTAGCACAAACAAAACATCATCAAAGTCTAAAAGGGTCACCTAACTGGAGCTAGAAGATAATGGTACCAACTCCTACTAGGAGCTAGAAGATAATGGTACCAACTCCTACTACTAAGTACTTGGCATTATCACCAAAGTTCAACCTTAACTTTAGAGTCTTGCTTTATAAGACTTGAAAATAACTCTAGGGCTGTTCTCATATGCCTAGATGCTCTATCATTCACATACCAAGCATTCCTCGAAACTGTACTACTAGAGAGGCAAGATACCATTACGAAATCTTTCTCAAACTGGGCAACAAACTCATTCATCTAACTTTCTGTAGAAGCTACTACCTACTTATGTTGCTACTTCCCCTTGCCATTCTTCTCTGAACACTGTGATGCATAAAGGTCGAACTTATGACAAATGAGCTTGATTTTACTTGAAGTCCTTCACTAGTTGTGAGATTGACTCGTCACTCTTTCCATTACCCTTGCTAGGTCCTTTACGTCAATGTTGCACGACTTGTACTCGTATAAGACGTGTCACGCTATTAACTCGTTGACTCGTATAAGAATTGAGAACGACCCATATAAGACTTGCCAAAATACAAAAAAAAACGTAAAAATATGGTAAATTTTAAGCACAAAAAAGAAACTAATGACAATTCCAATCCTTATAAGTTATAAATATTAAAAACCACAATATATGCAATAATTCATAACATCCTCTCATATCTATAAAAGTACAACATAACATATTCGATTTTTGTAAGCAAAAGATTTAGATATTGAATAAGAAAAGAACTCATGATTCCATAATTAAAATCAAAAATGTTAGCAAGTTCAAAATTCAAATACGTATGCCATAAATGATAAATGATTATCTCATAACAATCTTGAGTCTCATCACTCATGGACGACTACGCCTACAATAAGCCCTCGTGGAGCTAGTGCTAACATCGGAAGGCTGAAGCAACTGTGAGGCAAGTGTATCTGACGTCTCCATTTGAGATGGCAAACTAGAGAGATCCTCAGTCTCTTCATCAAGCCAACTCAAATCAGGGGACTCCTCCTCCACAACCCAACCAAACTCTAAATCAATAGTATCCAATAAAATTGGATTTGTATCCTTTGCTTGCACTTCTTTTGTGAGCATTCGAAGGTTGTAGTAGATGAAAACCAACTTCTCCAACCTCTCATGCTCCAACATGTTTCTCTTTTTGCTGTGGATGTGCTCAAACACTAACCAATTGCGCTCACAAGAAGAAGCACTGCAGGGTTGACTTGGAACTCTGATGGCGAATTCTTGTAATTGTGGTGCCTCGGTGCCACAATCTATCCACCAATGAGCTGTAAAAAAATAACAACAAAGATTATCAGTTTGCAATGCCAAACATATAAAAGAGAACTAGCAAAATTACAAGCTAAGTTCTAACAATTTGCACTTACAAGGCATTTTCTTGTCCTTGAGACGTTGGCTTGAGCTAAATCCAAACATGTCAGATGCTTCCTTGTACATATCTCGTCATGTGTTGATTTTGTCTTGAATATCTTGATCTAGGAACATCTTCTCAATGCATATCATGACACCTCTCATCACCTCAAGATCTCTTTGAATGCTAGACCCCTCATTATAGAATAAGCTCAAATTGAGATTTGTTCCTGCTACATGCAATGGTGAATGTAGTTGCCTGTCCCACCTAGAATCAATAATTTGACATATAGGGAGATATTTAGATTCATTTCCCTTATAGAAAGTCTCGATGGCCTCTTTGACCCTATCCATGCCCTAACAAATATATCCCATTTCAGGTTTCTCTCCATCCATCAATCTCAAGACTTTCACAAGGGGCACAGTGAAGCTAATAATCTCAGTGATTTTGTCCCACAAACTATCACCAAAGATAGATGCTTTCACAGACAATGCTTCTGGTTTTGTGCTATCTTTCCAAAATACCCATTGTTGGCTACAAAACATTCTTCTCAAAGCTTGGTACTCATACAAAAGGCTTTGGAGGGAAAGAAAGTTTGTAGCAAACCATGTGACAATTGAGCGACTAAGCACACCCTGTGTGAATTCCCTCATAAAGTTCACCGCCCAAGCATGATTATAAATATACTTGGTAATTTGCTTGCATTCTTGCACAACATCTTGCACCCACTCCAACTTCCCAATGTCCTCTAGTATCAACTCCATGCTATGGGCAACACATGGAGTCCAAAAAATGGTGGGATATTTGGCACAAAGCAACCTTCCAGTTGCCACATAAGTTGTTGCATTGTCCGTGACTACTTGGACAACATTTGCAACCCCAACTTCCTCCACCACATCAGCCAACAATATAAAAATCAAATGTGCATCTTTTACATTTGTAGATGCATCAATGGATTTTAGGAACATGGCTCCTTTAGGGAAGGCTACAACAAACTTTATTATTGTTCTACCCCTCTGATCTGTCCACCCATCAGACATAATTATACAGCCTGTAAATTTCCATGAGCTTTTAATGCTCTCCAATTGTTCCTTAACACACTCAAGCTCCTCATCTAGCTCTTTCCCCCTAAGTGCATTATAAGATGGGGCTTTGTATCCAAGGCCAGCACTTGCAATGGCATCCACTATGGGTTGATCAAAATAAGACTTTGCATAGTTGAATGAAAGATCGTTATGGTAACAAAACCTCATCACTGCCATATCTGCCTCCTTCCTCTTATTTTCATTAAAACTATCCAAGGTTGGTTGAGATCCTAGAGTTGTACTTGGACTGAAGAAAGAAGAGGTTATACTCTTGTTTTCCACAACACTTGAAGAGGAGTTACCAATACCTAGACATTGAATCTATGTCTCACTCTGAGAGGAAGATCTACCTATCCCAATAATCTCATCCTTCATTTTTTCCCTCTTAGAACTTATATCTTTAATGGCTTCCAAAGCAACTGCCATTTCAGTAGTGACTTCATCAGGGCAACTTTGACAACATCCCACACCATTCCTAGGAATTCTAGCTAGGTGGTATTTTAGCCTGTTTATGCCTGCATGCATTGTGGCATTGCAATAATTGCACTTGACATGGTGGTCATTATCAGCAATGATTCGTTGACCATGTGCCCATGCCGAATCACAAGACTTTCTAGAACCCTTTGGTGGCATGGTGACAGAATCTGGTAGAAAAAAATAAATTTTAAAATTTAATTGATATTTTTTTGGTTTTGAAATTTTTTTTTTGGTTTTGAAATTTTTTTAGTTTGTAAATTTTTTTGGGCCTGTGACTGAGTTTCTTAGCCACACAGTGGCCCTATGTGGCCACTGGGCCAAAAAAATTTGCAAACTTTTAAAAAAAATGAAAACAAAACAAACTAAATTGGATACAAAAAAAAAATTAAAAATTTACATGGAAAATATTTAAACAAGGTTCATGAAGCCTACCTAGAGCTAGGTCTAATCTGATGAAGCCTCCTTTAGCCTCCTCCAAGAGCTCCTTCACTATGCAATGGAGTTACACACTCATAGAAATTAGCCAAACTCTCAAATGACAAGTGAATGACAAATGGAAGGGAGAGAGGTGCTTACGAAGCATTCTTCCCTCCAATTTCCCTTTCACCCCACCTCATTTCCAAAAAAAAAAAAAAAATCAAAAAAAAAAAATGCCTTTCGAGGGTAGACTAAGGGTCCGATGCGAGTCTTATGGCAAACCGGCAGGTCTTATATGGGTAGTCGGGTTTAATAAGATACCCTCGAGACCGGGTCTTAAGCGCAGGTTCTATGCGAGTGACCCGGCTCGCTATATAACCCGACAAGACCTACACGTACTCACGGTTCTTATATGGGTGACACTTCACTGCTTTACGCTTCTATTTGGCCTTTGACTCCATTCGAGTCTCCTCCTTGATACAATCATCCCATAGCCTCTCAAAGTTAAGGAGGTTCTCCCAAGGACAAATACCTTTGACAAAAGGTTCACATGAAGTTGGGATTCCATTCAATGACATAATCACCAACTCTACATCTACAACCTCCCCTCCAATTGTTGCAAGTTGATCACAAATCTATGTGATCTTCATCGGGTAACTGGTAACAGCGTCTAATCTAGTCATCTCTATGAATCTAAATTTGTTCTGCAATATCATCTTTCTGTTAATGTTCTCACTCTAGTATGCTAAGCAGGGCATTGAACATCTCTTTCGTTGTCGTCTTCTTAGATATGTCAGGAACTAGGTGATCCTTCACAACATCCAAAAGCATTCATTTCCCTTCACTTCCTTTTTCTTGTGGGTTATCAATTGTTGCAGATCTGTAGGTGTAGGCACAACATACTTGACAATTATCCCAAAGATCATTTTCATCTAATAGCAATGTTACATTGACTTTCCAACACAAAAACATGGAGGTACCATCCAATCCTCAAATCTAAGGTTAGTTATTGTCATTCCTAAGATCAAATGCACAAACTTTCTAGATTTGAAAATTAAACAAACCCCCTCCCTCACCCCCCCCCCAAAAAAAAAAAAAAATTCCCTACAAGAGTGCTTATTCCTTCAAGCAACAATAATGACACCCTCTAACTACTAGTCCTTGATTCCGGCAATTGATCTACTGCTATAAACCCTCACGGATCTCAATTACAGATTTAGCTTTGATACCATGTCAAATTTTCCAAAAGCCCTAGATGAAAGCTATCCTAATTTTTTCTTTATTTAAATAAGTCATATGTGAATTTATTTAATCACAGAAATGAATATTTTTCAACATGCAACAACACCTATCGTTGCAAAAATGAACAGTGGAAACAATAAATGAATGACACACATGCACAATGATTTATCCCTCCAAATCAACTTATCATTCCAATGATCAAAGTTTACAAGGTACCTCCACAATCTACTATAATTCAGCAATTGTACGGTAAACAAAACACTCTAGAACAAACAAATAAAAGTATGGCTCTGCTGAAGAAAGAAGGCAATAGCTACTATTGTACAACTATACGATGTTGTTGTTGTGCACAATACCTCTTGTTGTTTGCTAAAATAAGTTTGTTCTTTCTACTCCCAAATGCACATTCTTCTTCTTCTCTTAGTCTCCACCTCTCTCAAGTGTTCTCACATGTGTTTCAACTTCTCCCATCTTGTCCTATTTATGCTTTGAAAAAAAAATTAATCTCCTCAATCCTAGCAACTAATTTCCCATAACTTAGAATCTAAGATATAAGTCTACAACCTCCTTATCTCAACAATAAGGTATATGGCTAGGATTAAGAACAAATCTAATTCACTAATATTCTATAACATTTCATTCATGGCAAATTTGATTTCCACTTTTATTGATTTAAGTGAAATTATAAGAGGATATTATTTCCCAACTTTGCTAAGGCGTCACTAGAAATTGTCGCAAACTACTTCTCGCACATTCACATCTAACCTATGCAAGAAGCCCCTGCTCGAGCTACATTTCTCAACAATTAGAAACAAGAATCCTATATTGAAACAAGGACCATATTAAAAAAGTTACAATCAAGACATACCATTATAAACTCGACATCTTTTTCTAAGGCTACAAGTTTTAATAGCAGGTTGAATGTTTGTATAGTGAGTTGAAACTTTTGAGAAGCCTCATTTGTTGATTTTCTTATTGCAATTAGGGCTAGCACGATATTTCTGAAATTCTGATAATTACTTTTGATCTAGATCTTTTAACTTATTCCAATTTATCATTTAGCAATTATACTTCAGAAATTCAACCATAAAGAACAGTAGAACAGTAAAGATCATAACACACAAAAGAAGACAAGATTTACCCTGGGAAAACCCACAAAGGGGGAAAACCCAGCAACCTTTTTCAATAGAAAAAATTTTGTTGTTCAACGAGAGAGACACATAGACCTTTGGTCAAACTTGGTCTTCTCCTCCAAGTCAGGTCACCCAATCTAATCTTGCACCTTGATCTTGATCCTGCATTTCCAGAAGTTCGACCCTCGTGCAATTTCACTTGTCTTTTGTAATTTGTAATCTATGCAATCTGAATCTGAAAATGAAGTTGAAGTGGAAGAAGAGATATCTACATGTACTCGTCTTATCTAATCCATAAAAGTTTATGAAAGAATTTTTCCTTTCGTTTAGCTAACAGATGCAATATAGGTTTCCTTTGCGTCCTTCTTCGTCCTTCTTGTCCTTCGCTCACTTGCCTAGAAATTGTCTTGTATGAGAGAATGCAAATGTACCAATGGAGGCGGTCGAGTTGCCTTTATATAGTAGTTTGGTTTGGGTGAATGGACGTGTCTCTTGGCCAAGAATGACTTGACTTTGAGGGACGCTGACTTGTCACTTTCAAAGCCAAAATTTACATTTCAAAAATTCAAATTTTCATCTTTTAAAAGTCGCAATAAGACTTTGAATCAAAATAAATTCTCCTTTGACTCAAGCACTTATAAATATGCTTGACAATGATAAATAGAATTACATTTAGTGACCAAATGTACATTACGAGGACTGGCCATAGTTACAAATTCAACACTCCCTCTTAACTAGGGAGGTATTCATAATCTTTGTCATAGATATTCTCAAATTGAACAAATTTCTCTAAAGAAAATATTTTCCATTATTACCAACATCATCATATATCATCAGCATTTGCTAGTGGCCATATCTGAGGTGTTAACAAACCCATGGCAATGTCATCAGCATATCAGAACTTACTCCTCCAGAGTGATCGATCCTTGAATCCCTTGGACTCTACCTAGTCCAAAATTGTTGAGACCCTCAACTAGCAAGCACTCACTCACCATTCCTGGTGAATTCTCTGGGCCAAGACCTCACTCACCCACTTCCTGGTTGGTGATCAGGTCTAGATGCTAAAGGACCTCACTCCACCCTTCCTGGTGTGTGATCAAAGTCTAAGACCTCACTCCACCCTTTTGATGTGTGAACTAGATGCTAAAGGACCTCACTCCACCCTTTCGGTGTGTGAATAGGGTCCAGATGCTAAAGAACCTCACTCCACCATCCTTGGTGTGTGATCAGGGTCCAAGTTCTCACTCCACCATTACTAGTGTGATCAGGTTCCACCTCCAACGGACACTCACTCAACATTGTCTGTTGAGCCCTCTGGGTCTCTTGGACCCATTCTCCCTTCCGTGAGAATGTACATTCATACTGCAGACATATTAGCACTCCCTTTCAACGAGAGGGGCAATCTCCACGAGCCCCATCTTGTCTTTGAAGTACACAAACTTGTCTCTTGGCAATGGCTTCATCAAAACATCAGTTGTTCACTCATCAGTGGAGAGATGTACACGAGCCTTATTGCTCTCCTCTACACCATGTCACAAATGTAGTGGTACTTGATCTCAATATGCTTCTGCCTGTCATGGAACACGGGGTTCTTTGAAAGCTTCAAATAGCTTTGATTATCGTAGTGTATCATTGTTAGTTCCAACTCTTGGTCAAACAATCTTGCAGACAACTTTTGGAGCCATATTGCTTTAGTACAAGCCTCATTCGCTGCAATGTACTCTGCTTCAACAGTTTGAGTGAATCGACCTCTACTTCCTGCTCATCCATGATATCATTGCGGATCCCAAACTAAAGCATACTCCTAAAGTACTCTTCCTATCCTCAGCACAATTTGCCCAATCAGCATCTGTACATCCCTAAAGTTGTACATCCTTGTTTGCAACATACTCTAGCCATAGTTCACTATACCACGCAAATATCTCAAGATGCGCTTTGCTGCAATCTAATTCTCATGTCTCGGTTCTACCCGTAACTAGCTCAAGGTGTTCACAACAACGCAGATGCCCAGTCTGGTGCTAACCAAATACATTAACATACCAATCAATTGTCAGTACATAGATGGATCTACTAATCTGGAGTCAGATCCTCTTAACTTCTTAAAGTTAGTCACCATGGGAGTCACCATGGATTTTCAATCCATCATACTGAATCTCTGAAGGATCTCTAATACATAGTTTCCTTGACCAAGGAAGACTTTTTCACATTTTTGCCATACTTCTCATCTCAAGTAATAGTGCATCAACCCAAGATCCTTCATATTGAACTCAAAAGCCAACCACTTCTTGCACTGAATGATAAGAGGCTCATCACCTATCAGAAACAAGTAATCAACGTGTAATAATAAGATCAAAGGTGCATTCTTCACAACCTTAGAGGTTTGGATCGACTTTGCTCTTGGTAAATCCCAGTCTCGTCATATAGTTGCCAATACGAGCATACCAAGCTCTTGGAGCTTGTTTGAGTCCATACAATGCCTTTTTCAACCTGCAAACATGAGACTCTTTTCCATATACCTCAAATCCTTAAGGTTGCTCTATGGACACCTCTTCTTCAATCAAGCCATTGAGAAAAGCAGTCTTTACATCCATCTAGTGCAATTTTCATCCCAACGAAGTAGCAAGAGAAATTATGGATCTAATTAAGGTGTACCTGACAACTGGAGCAAAGGTCTCATCATAATCTTCTGCCTCTTTCTACGAGAACCCTCTAGCCATGAACTATGCCTTGTATTTATCAATATTATCCTCTGTAGCATGCTTGATCTTGTATATCCATTTGGAAGTCACCATTGACTTCCCTTCAGGCCTCGGCACGATCTCCCAGACATCACTCTTCATGATCAATTGGTATTCTTCATTCATCGATTCCTTCCATACCTACTAGCCAGTTGCATCTTCATATGCGGAAGGTTCTTCATCTATGAGTTTTGTCATGAGAGTTGCATAACTAGAGAACCTCTTGGGTTTCTTAAATTCTCAAGATGTGCCATCAAGAGTTGCATGTCCTTCTGCCTCTTCTAATGTAGATCTAAGCCATGCTAGTCTCTTCTTAATCTTTGGAACTATGACTGGTTATGTTGGATCTTGAGGCCCTTCTAGCCTTCCAGTACATTCTGTAGAACTCGAATGCTCCTCCCTTGATGCATCCTACCTCACTTCATCCAAGGAATCTACAGAGACGTCATTAGACTTCCAATATGCCACTTTCTCATCGAAGGGGGCATCTAGGCTGACCTTAATCCATCGTTGCTCTAGAATGTATATTTTGTAGGCCTTTGAAGATTCAATATATCCAACAAAGATGCCTTTCTTTCCTACAGGCTCAAGCTTGTTCCTCTTATCCTTAGGAACATGAATATATACAGGACAACCAAAGATTCTCATGTGCCCTACCTTTGGCTTCCTTTTAGAGAAGACTTCTTCAGGAATCATACCTTCCAGAACTCTACGAGGACTTCAATTTTGATTGTACACAGTTGTCTGTGATGCTTCACCCCATAAGAACAATGGCAAGTCCAAGTCATGCATCATGGCCTTTACATATTCTTAAATGGACTTGTTCTTTCATTCTGCTACACCATTTTGTTGAGGATTATAGGGGACAATTAGCTCCCTCTTAAGCCTAGCTTTCTTGTAGAAAGCAACAAGCTCCTTTGAGGTGTATTCTCCTCTTTTGTCAGATCTAAATATCTTGACCTTCTTGCCTATCAAGTTTTCCACTTCAGCTTTGAATTCCTAGAACTTATCAAATACCTCATCCATAGTCTTCAAGAGATGTATCCATGTCTTACAGGAGAACTCATCAGTAAATGTCACATAGTACAACAAACCAGCATGTGATTTCACAGGCATCAAACCACATACATCAGAATGAATCAATTCCAATGCTTCCTTAGATCTGTTGTCACTACTTGGAAATGGTTTCCTGATGTTCTTCCCAAGAGCACAGCCTTTGCATACACCATCATTCTTAATTTGCAGTTCATGAACCCTTGACACTATTTGACTCAATTCAGGAATGCTCTAAAATGAAGATGTCCATACCTTTGGTGCCATAACTCACTTGAATTTATTTCATCATGTACTATTGTAGATCTGGTTGACTTATAATTATATACAATCTTCCATCATGAATCCCAATAACCTAGCATCATCTATATTAGAGCCCTTGGACCAAACAAGTACTTTGCCATACACAAAAACAACTCTATCTCCTTTATCTTATAAACAAGAAATAGAGACAAGATTCTTTTTCGAACTTGGTACATAGAGAACATTGCTAAAAAGTACATTCTTACCAAATTCCAACTCTATGGATGCCTTTCCAACTCCTTTGACTGCATAGCTGTTATTATCTCCCAATTGAACCCATTGAGACAACTTATTTTATGTCATGCTTGAGAGATTCCCATGCTTTCTAGTCATGTGCCTTGATGCTCCACTATCTACCAACCACATGTCATCATCATCTAGAAAGGAACCTGTCAAAGCAGAATAGTAAAAGAAATACTTTTCACCTTAGGTCTTCTTTGGTTTTTCATCTTCTTCAACTTCTGTTGCAGAAGCATGTTGTTTCCCTTTTCTTTTCTTACTAGCCATATTAGGGCAGTCTCTCTTGAAATGTCCACATTCTTGACAACCATAACATTGTATCTTTGATAAGTCTTTCTTCTTCTTAGAGGAAGAAGATCCTTCTCCGGACTTTTTGCGTTGAGGTCCAAACTTCTTCTTTCCCTTGTTCTTTAAACGAGTTGCAAGGGCTTGAACTTCCTCCTCTTGACAATCTCTAATCATCAGTCTTGCTTCTTCTTGAGCACACGATGTCCATAGTTGTTCAAATGTAGGCACTTCCCTCCAACTGCTCATACCTACTACAAAAGCATCCCATGATCTAGGAAGACCATTGAGTGTTGTAATTACTAGTTCTTAATCAGGGATGGATTCTCCAATTGTTTGAATCTAATCTCTTATTTAGGAAATCCTTACAAAGTAAGAAGACACAGTATCATCATTAGTCATCTTTGTCTTTCAAGCTCACTGATTGACCAACATTCTTGATTGTGTAGAGATTTATTAGGGCATTGTACATCTTCTTTGAGGTATCAAGTTTTGCAATGTAGGGAACCAAATGGTCCCTAATGGAATCCACTATGATGCTCATAGAATTGATGTCATCCTCCTTAAACTTTGTTTTTCCTGCATCAACTTATGGTTCAACAACCTTTCCTTTCACAATATCCAAAACCTTGTTCTTAACAAGCAGAATATCTATTCTAACTTTCCAAGCTCTGAAATTAGATGCTCCCTCTAGCTTGTTTTCAAATTTCATAGAGGAAGCCATAGAAACCAATCTACAAGAAGAACTTGAATAGAATGCTCTCTAGGGTTTTGTCAAGGTGATCTCAATGTTCCCTTCTTCCTTCACCAAAGATTTGATACCATGTTGATTTTCTTAGTGCAATTAGGGTTAGCACAATATTTCTAAAATTTTGATAATTGCTTTTACTGTAGATCTTCTTTTAACTTATTCCGATTTATCATTCAGCGATTATACTTCAAAAATTCAACCATAAAAAACAATGGAACAATAGAGATCATAACACACAAAAGAAGACAAGATTTACCCTGGGAAAACCCACAAGGGGGAAACACAACAACCTTTATCAATAGAGAAATTCTTCTTGTTCAATGAGAGACACACCTAGACCTATGGTCAAACCTGGTCTTCTCCTCCAATTCAAAGTCACCCAACTTGATCCTGCACCTTGCTCTTGATCCTACTCTTCTAGAATTTTGGCCCTCCTGTAATAGCTAATTCCCCTAGAATTTCAGTCCTACAAAAGTTGCCCCAATAACCCTGAATTTCGGCCCCTTGCAACAATTGCCCCAAAAAAATGTGAACCACAAAGAGAGAGATTACTCCACACGTGCGAGTTGATTGAGAGAGAAAAGAGAAAACTTGGCCTTCTTTTTTGTCCTTCTTGTCCTTCACTCACTTGCCCAGAAACTATCGTGTATGAGAGAATGTGAGTGTGCCAATGGAGGAGGTCGAGCTATCTTTATATACTTGGATTTAAGACTTTTGTGGTTAATATCTTCAAACTTAGCAACCGGAGAACCCACAGTAAAAACCATATCTTGTCGACGTTTCAAATCCCAACAGGGATCCATCATCAAGACTGTTATTGAGTTTTGATAGCAGAAGAGCTACAATTGTGAGAAATAAATAGTTATGAGGTAAGATGAATTGATTTTTAAGGTCGGCTGTTATAATGATAAATATTAACCATATAATATTATTTATTATAATTGAATATAAATTAATACTCAATATTAATCATTTTCACTTAATAAATATTAAATATTATATAAAATATTTATTATTCTTATTATTTATTTTAAGAATAAGTCAAATTATAAAAATAAAATTCCTGTAATTAATTATTAATAACCTAAAAATTTTAATTAATAAATTTTATGATAATGAATAAATAAATAAGAATAATATTAATGAATAGTAAGAAATTATGATTGTTATTAAATAATAATTATATTATGTTTATATAATAAAATAAAAATAAATAAATAAAAATTAAAAAAATAAATAAATAATAAATATAAATAAAAATTATTAGTAATAAATAATAGTGTTTAAAAGGGGGATAATTTATTAATCTTAATGAGATTATTTACTAGATTGGATATTAATTGGAATCTTTTTAGGGTTAATGGATTATCTTGAATTAAAGATAATACTAAAAGCATAAATTTTTATAATAATCATAATTAATACTACTAAATGGTTATAATTGATAATTAATAATAATAGTAACATATTATAATTTTACTACTACTTAATAATTAATATTTATAGTAGATTATAATTATATTAAAGGGATATAATTATATTATAGTAATTATATTTATAATAATATATAATAATATATTATATATAATAATTATATTTATAATATTTTATAATAATCATAATTAAAACTACTAAATGGTTATAATTGATAATGGTTATAATGGTTATAATTGTGACTTAATGTGTCTCTTGACCAGAGATGACTTGACTTGGAGGGAAGCCGACTTGTCAACTTTGGAACCAAAATTTACATTTCAAAAAATACAATTAAAATTTTCATCTTTTAAAAGTCACAATGGGACTTTGACTCAAAATAAATTTTCCTTTGACTCCAGCATTTATAAATATGCTTTACAATGATAAATACAATTACATCAAGTGACCAAATGTACATTATGAAGACCGACAATAGTTACAAATTCAAAATTTGTAGCATTTTTTCTGTTTACTGCCCCAATGGAAACAGACTGATTCTTATTTTCATACTAAATATTTCCTATTTAATTCTTTTGGCAATGTTTGCAATACAGCTGTTCGTAAAAAAGCCAAGATTTTTCAGTATTACTATATGTTTTGACATGCACGTTTATAAGTGTAAGGCTTCTGCTTCCACAACCCTTCAACGAACTCAAACATCACTGGTTGACAGTATAGCTGGAATATTTACTCCTAAATTTGATTAAGACAATAGAAATTGTATTGTGCCAAAGCTCTTGAAGAACAAACTCATACCCTGTCCATGGAATAGGTTTGACCAACATTGGCATGTAAGGGATCACCATGTGCCTTGCCTGTAAAGAGAAACAAACATTCATATTAAGGAACACCAAAAGAGTAATGCATTTCAAAGCTTTTTTTATTTCTTTCTTCTCAAAGTCCAGTCAAAAGATATAAAATGAACCTCTTAAGCGCTTACACTTTCTCAAAACCCTCAGTTCTGCAGGCAATCATCAATAGAAAAATGAAACTTGATATATTGGTAAACGCTTTCTAAAAAATGTAATACTACTTAATGACCACATCAAAAATTAATCTAACAAAATTTAAATCGTCCCTCAATGATATGGCCAGATTTACAGCATACCGTTCTTTCAAGTCCCCTCTTCACCAGCGGATCACATTCTATAACACCGTATCTCTTCACAACCTTTCTGAGTATAATAAAGACAATAAAATATTTATGAATAGGGATTGTTATCTATGATTAAATAACTTCCTCAACTATACTTTACAAATGCAAAAATAATAAAATATGGTTTAAGTAAATTAAATAGTAATAAAAGTAAATTAAATAGTAATAAACGCAAAATTCATATAGGAAAGATTTCTTACTTTCCCATCATTACTGTCTTCAATGTGTGTTTAAATGCAGGTCTAATTTCTGGAGGTCCTTCTGCAGACTGATCAACAGGAGGTTGTATGAAGCTTGCTTGTAGTAGGAGCTCTATCAGACGACTTCCCACCTAAGATACACAAAACACCACAGATATTGAAATAAAAAAGAAAGACATAAATCACATGAATCATATCTAGCAATTCAAATCCTCACCTTGGCCTGCAGAGCATGATCCCAAGGTTCTGAATCATCTCTGTTTTTAACAATCGTCCTCACTATTCTTCCTTTCTGTTTATTCATCAAATCTTTTAAACGCTTGTGAATAACTTGCTGTTCCTTAGTTACAGTTTGTTCTTCCTCTCCTTCATTCTTAGTCTTTTTCTGGGGTTTCTTCTTTGTCTTTTCCATGAAATTATGAACCCTAATCTGAAACAAAAAGAAAGGCTCCACATTTCAATGATCGAACTGAAAACGTATATCACAGAAAACCAAAACAGCATATTATTCTTATATAAACCTTGTATAAACTAGAATCACTAGGATGTATTGAGATCAAAAGGATGCCAAAGTTGCAACCCCAGAAAATCCATACATGCAACTAATAATACATTTTTAACAAGAAAATTACACAACTTCCATGAGCAACAAGAAGACAGAAATTATCTGAAAAAGATTTTCAACAAACATAATTCCTTTGATTAGAGTACTCAAGCATTCAACATCATATTTTAGTATTACACTTTTTGCACTCTTTCAAAATAAGTTGAACCATGCTCCTGAGTCCAAATATATTCGTCACTCTATCCAAGACCATTTCTCATCGATGCTAGAAAAGTCTCTATAATCTAGAAACTATCCTGGCTAACCCTCAATTAATGAAACAAAAATCAATCCCCTAAAATCGTCATAGTAACATTTTCCATCTCCTTGCAGAAAGTATTCACCTATAGGGCAAAAACGATTTCCAAGTTCCAACATTGGCTATGTTCGACAAACAACCCATGAAGATAGCAAAAAAATAAGGGATAGAGCTCTGAGGAATCTAGAGCCTTGCTAAGTAAAAGTACAAACAGCCAATTTCCTACTTCCTCTTCTTTCTGTAGATCCCTCAACTGCTTTTGCTGAAGAGTAATATGGACCCCCTTTAGAGAAGCGTTTGTTGATCTACCTTGTTCTTTGCTCCATCTGAACGCCACTGCCACAAGATGTACTGTTGAACTACTGCAGCCTTTGCACCAAGTTATTTATGGCATTTGTGATGCCTTCTAAAGCCTGTTTCCATCTGTCGTCCATGACCAAATTTTTCAAATTCCACCTTCGCAAATTCTTCTCTGCTCAGCAAAATATTAACTCTGTTATTCAATTCAGCTTTCTTCAAAACACCCTAAACATCCCTCAAAAGATAGATATGAGGGTCTCCAAATCACCCTCTATGATGACATAGATCAGCACAAATAATGCTCCAAATTAGCTTCATTAAGTCTGATATTAATATGTTTGATTCAAAATAATGCAGGTTGGCCCAGGATTCCCACATATGGGTTGGCTCAACATTCTTATTTAGTTTATTTTCAACTTCTTATATAATATTACAATTTGTACTAGGTTCTCTGTGGTGGCGTCCCTCAGACACAAAAAATGTGATTACAACCTTCACAATCCAATCAAGCAGCCTACCAAATTTGCTAGAACAGAAGACCGCTACAGGTCTGGTGCAATATCTGTATGCAGCCAGCAGTGTTAATAGGAGCCCTGACCTCAGTAATTAGGGTTTCTGATATATCTCTGCCTCCCAAAACAGCGAAATTGTATGAGGTGAATTCAGTTCTTCTACCCTAATTGGTCTGCTACAGACAATAGCAATTATGCCTCACAACTTTCTGAACTCGGCCTCAACAAATTGGCTGATGTTGATCCCTACGAACTCAACCCTGAACATATTATCTGTTGTCCTGCTGTTAACTGCGTGAATGGCTTTGATTATCTTTCTCCACGGTTTTGGAATTACTCCAAAATGCAGCCTGTGGCTATGTTGCTGTCTGAAAAGAATGTTGTCACCTCACAAACTTCGGCAGTCAATAGCCTATGCGCGAAAATCGGTACAGGAAGGGCTTCCAGCGTCCCCTGTTCTATTCAGTCCAGTAGCAGATATTACCATTTCCAACGAGAATTTGAATTGAAGGTCCCCAACAGTAGCAACTCAATGATAAGAATCATAAGTCAAGAGGACCATACCTCTTCCTCATTATACTAATAGTCTCTATCTGCGTGCCCCAGGAAATTTTTGTGAGTCACATAGGCTTTGGCTTCCGGATGAATTTAGCAGATAGTCTAGAGCTTCTCATATTTCTTGCTTCAGTACCACTTGCCCACAAATCTGACAAAACTCAGCCTCAATGCTACAGTGAACAAGGAAATTTCGAGGCTTGACCACAGAAGTGATTGCCCTCAAGCACAGCCTCCGACTCAGCCTCTGTCAAACAATAATTTTATGAGCACGGCCCTGACTCGAGTCCTTCAACCATGAAACCTCAGCTAGGGTTTTCCGACCTATGAACAAACAAGTGTGGTCTTTCTAGCTCTAAATGACTGCGACTACTCAGGAACCACAACTTCTGTAACTAATTCAGCACCCTTCTTAATGATTCGTCCCAGCAGGTAAACAAAATTTCGCTTGACAAACTCAGCCTTACCAATGCAGCAATTCATCTCACGTGTTATCGAAATTCTGCCAGATAACCCAATGTGATTCATCCCAACAACACAAATGAATTCGGCCCGTCAAACAAGTTACTCGACCGCCTATGAAATAATGAATTTGACCCTTCCAATGATCATTCAAAACTTTGCTAACTTTTTTTCAACACAGTTCTTTTGCATGTTAGGGTTTCATTTGACCTGCGCTAGGTTTAATTCTGCATTAGAATTTCATGCTCCTGGAAAAAATAATAAGCCTTCCACTACTAAATCCCTCAGGCTGGAAGGAAAACCAGCTCTGGTACCACTGTAACATCCCGTTTAATTATTTAGATAAATTTCCTTGAAATCCACTTTAGAAAAATACACCATAATAAATTGCACAATTTTACCAGCACAAATAAAATTGCAGATATAAAACAAACCAGAAATATTGCAACTTAGAATAAACACGAGACTATGCAGTAAAACTAAGCCTTATTAATATTAATTATGGATCTGGAAATACATGCCAAATATGGTTTTGAGAAACTGTTAAAACTTCAGCAAGATATCTATATGGCTGACAATAGCTCCTCCAACATTATGCCCCTACAACAGATTCGATTGACCTCTCCTTGCAATCTCCACATTAAGCCCAATGAGAGGATTTGATTTGATCCCTCTTCCGACTGGCTAGGGTATATGTCTCAATACCGAAACCCCTCCTTACTAGATTAACTAAGTTGGACCACTGACCATTAAAACTAACCCTCTACATAATGTGAGTTCTCACCCAAACAAGCTCCAAGAGCTCAACTCAACAACAACAATACAATAATCCCAACTGCATGCCTAAGGAGTGAGCTCTCATCTCCTTTAAAAGTCATGGACTATTAGAATACCATGGGTAGATACCATGGGTCTTTTTCTTGTTTTATTAAAGTGACTTTATAATATTCTCTTTTCTTAGTCACCTTTTAATTAATTAATTTTCTCATAGCCTACGATTGATTTTTAATTTATACTCTAGGCTATTGAGATGCTCTCCATTACCAACACTAGGAAAAGGGACATTACAGGAACCCACTAGAAACTAGCCTAGGGGAATATGACAAGCATGCATCCAATGACAGTGTGTGTAGTAGTGTACAGAGGGCAAACAATGTGTCCATCCCTTAACTATAAGTGCTCAACACTAAAAGCCATCTACAAACATAACCCATCCGATAGGTTTGTCCAAGTGATCTACACAAATTGTCCATAAATGTCATCCCTAATGATCCTATTCAACCCCTGCCTAGTAGGTAAGAGGTGGCCAAGTGCACCAAGAGAGTATCCGAGTGAAGAAAGTTGGTCCAACAAAATACCCACTAAATCCAAAAGATCAAAGATCCCGACAAACCAACCAATCATGAAGGCAAGCTGCCCAAAGCTATGGACTCCAATGTATAGTAAACCAAAGTACAAATATTGGTCTCATTCCTTCGTCGAGTCAACAAATCTCCTAACACAATGCAGAAATGAGACAAGGCTAAACACTCTCAAGCCTAAAGGATTGAGCATCAATCTCTGTAAGAATGATCAACCAAGGGACTGTCTATTTGCATCTTATAATGCATTAGAACGGTTTGCACTCTCCTGGCTAAGGCCAAATAAAACTCGAGCAAACAAGGCACCCAAACCTGTAAACCATAAACAATTCTGGGATGATAAGGGTGTCCATGAGAGACACCTTGGATGATTTGTCCAAAAATTGGAGCTAGTAACACTGTATTTTGGTAAGTGCTAGGAACCCAATGCCCTTGTTGACCTAAGGCTACATGGCATGCCTCAAACTAAAAGGAGTGTTAATTTTAGATAACAATGGTATGTTCTATGCTTAGCACAATTTACTTCAATGTTCCTTTAGCAGCCCAATGACAATTTCAATAATTTCCAGTAACAACCACATCAACCATTAATCACATTGACAACAAATGCAGATAGAACATAAAAACATATGCAGAAGACAAGCAAGACAAGAGGACACCAGATTTGGCGAATGCCAAGGAAAAACCCCAATGTGGAGAAAACCCTTTGATCATATCTTCTTATTATTATTCAATAGTTCAGCACAGAGGGAGTACAAAAATCAAATTTACTTGCCCAATACACAGTCAAATTATCCCTGTCAAATTCTGCAGTCAAACTTCAACCCTACCCAGAAAGTCAGCGCTGGTCAAAACAGCAGAAAACCTTCTCCAATGCAGCTTGGTCTTCCTTGGTCAAACTCAGTCTGAACAGGAAGTCAAATGCAGCCCAAAACAGCTCAGTCAAAGGAGAGATAAAACCTACTGTAATTTTCTACTATCAAACAGAAGTCAACCCTAAAGTCAACACAGGTCAGCATGGCCAGAAAATATCGGTTTTAGTGCCAGTCAATGCAGCCTCCCAAAAATCGGAATTTTGACCCTCAAAACACAGTCAAACAAAGTCAAGAACCCTTCGGTCAACATTGGTCAATGTTGGTCTGAAGTCTGCAATTTTCGGCCTGCAATCTGTCCCAAAAATTCATCCTTCATCCACACGTGTGAGAGGGAGAGAGAGAGAGAGAGATGATCTCCAAGTTGTACAAACCAATCTTAACAATTCGTGCATGTGAGAGAATAAATTCAAAATCACACTTCTGCTTGTCCAAATGAGATGATCAGATGATCATTATATCAAAATTGGACCTCTCGAAAAGAGGAATCCAATGCAATAATCATCTCCATCATATGAGTTGTCCCAAGGTGGAATTTAGCCCTAGTTGCCAATTTTAAAACTCCCTCTCAACTAGGGAGAATTCCACCTACCAATCCATCTATTATCATCATGCCATCCTGTCATCATGTACTATCTTTGTCATCACTTCTCTGCTCTGCTGAACCATGAAGTAATAATGAAGAAGAAGTGATCGAGAGTGAGTCGCAAGACCTTACCACTCTCCACTGACACAAGTCAATCCTTAATCCCAGATCAAGTTGTTGAACACCATGCATCCTAGTCATAGGGAGTACAGCAGTACACGACGTGTCCATCAGTAGTGCTATGGTCCCTAACCACTTTTCCCAACTCATTGGCCAGATGAGAGGTACTTCCCATGAGTCTCGGACTCCATGGGTAGGATGTGCGCTGGGGCATCGGCAAGAGAAGATGAACCTCTCATCCTTCGCATATGCCATAGGAGAAGGTGAACCACTCATCCTATGCATATGTCAATCGAAGGGGAAGGTGAACAACCCACCCTACGCATATGTGTCCACAATAGTAGGGGAAAGTGAACCGCTCACCATACACACATGTCAACTACAATGGGGTATCACAAGGGAAGGTGAATCAATCACCCGTACATAGCTCACCACTAGGGGAAGGTGAACCACTCTATGGTCGCTCATAGCTCCAAGAAGTACCCCAGTCCCCAAGCCCCCAGGAGTTCCTAAAGCTTAGTGTCCAACTCATGCGAGACCCTCGTAGGAGGGTCTTTCCATGACTCCAAGTCTCTCTGGGAAGGTGAAGAATTTGACCTTCCCCAAAGGCTTCGTGAGAATAACTACGACCTACTCATCCATCCTGATGTGTTGGAGCCTTATTACTCCCCATTGTACCATATCCCGGATAAAGTGGTACCTAATATCAATGTGCTTGGAGCGGTCGTGGAACACGGGATTCTCTGAAAGGCGAATCCTACTCTGATTTTCGCAGAAGATCACGGTAGTATCCAGCATGTAATCAAATAGCTCACTGAAGAGCTTCCTCAACCAAACAGCTTCACAACAGGCCATACTTTCAGCAATGTATTTGTTGAAAAATCTAGGACATTGAATAGTTAAAAGATTTCTCTACTTGATAATTGCTTGTGATATACTTTTACTTCTTAGCTTATAGTCTTTTCTTCGTTATGTTATTATTGTGTTCTTTTCATCAAGACAATTACCAATATGCACAATAAAAGACAAGTGACACAGTATGTAGGCTAGTCAGCCAGGGCCAAAACCTCTCACCTCTTGAGATGAAAACCCGATCAAAATTCTTCTTCTAGATCTTCAATTGACGAGTATCAAGACCATGACACGGACCCTTTACTCTAGTATCCTCCCAAGAACCTTGTCACTAACCTTGATGCTCTGCCTCTTCCTTCTCTCGACTTCCTTCCTGATCTCTAATTATTCTTCTCGGCTCCTTCTAGAGAAACTCGGTCTCTATTCTTCACACTGTTCTTTCTTGGCTTCCTCTAGAGAACTCAATCTCTAGGCTTTGACTGATCTTCTCTAGAGAAACTCGGTCTCTAGATTTCTATCTCGAACACCCAGAAGAATCCTTCTTTTGTTGCCCAGAAGAAACCTCTCCTTCGCTTGCCCAAAAGAAACCTTCTTCTTCGCTGCCTCAAAAGAAACTTCCTTCATTGCCCCAGAAGAAACCTTTCCTTCGCACTTCCCAGAAGAATCTCTTTCTCCATTGGTCCTGAAGAATCTCTCTTCGTTATGCCTAGAAGAAACCTTCTTGTCCTTTCTTCGCACTTCTCTTTGCAGCCCCTTCTTCGCACTCCTTCACCCTTTCTTTGCACTTCTCTTTGCAGCTCCTTCTTCGCACTCCGTCACCCTTTCTTTGCACTTCTGCTTGACTGAAAGCTTGTCGAGTTTCTTGCCTCTAATGGAGGCAAAGAGTGGCTATATATACACCTCATCATATGTCCTTTAGACCAACATGATAGCTGGAGGTTAGGTCGACTTCTTCTAGCATGTTCTTTCATTGTTGTAGGCCGACTTGAAGAGGATAAGTGCCAAGTTCTTGGAGGATACTTTACAAAGCCAATATTGTCCTTTTACAAAGTGTAACGTGACTTCATTACATGACAATGACTCTATCATTTTATGACTAGATGACAAATAAATCCTAAAGACTCTCAATGGGAGTCTTGACTCAAAAACAAAAACTCTTGCTCATGAAACCCATGAAGCAAGTCAATATAATAAATTTATTTTTCTTCTTTACATCACATTACATAAAATCATAATTACATGTCATTATGAAGACCGAACCTAGTTATACTTTCCAACACTCCCTCTTAACTAGGGAGGTATTCATCACGATACTTGGACTTTATCAATCTGAAGAATTCCTCAGAAGAAGAATTCAAATTGGTAACTCATTTGTATAGCATCATATCAACCAGCATTGTTACATAGCAAACTAACAGCTCCTTATGTCCACAAGATGTGAGCTCAATGATGGCGAGACCAATGATTTATAGACACCCTCATCATTGTCTCGCTCGAAACATACCCCACTCGGTTCTCTCAGGGTATGTTCCATGAGGACTATTCTTATCTTGGACTCCCCAACCCTCAAAGAATATCAGTCATCTACGACTACTCTTCCATTGAATGCCCTATCTCATCCACGAAGAGTATTGGATGCCAAATGATTACCCAATCCTCAATTTTGTCTTCCCGAGTGAAGACCAGAATGACATGTCTATCTCTCCCTCTCAAATAGGGAGGACATATTCCAATAAAGAAATTTCCTCATTCCTACCGAAAAGGAACGTACTTAATCTCCCTCTTGGCTTAGGAATTTCCAAGTTTCTTCCAAGTAAGAAACTTCTTTTCAAGCTCCCTCTTAACTAGGGACCTACAGCAGCTCCTCATGTGGAACAACCAGATGCATTAAGAACTCCTATTTTCTTCGATGTCATCAATTTATTTTGTCATGGAGTCTTCATCTTTTGGGGACTTCTTCATAGAGCATAGACCATCCATCACTTTCATCCATGAGTTAGTCATGTCCTCGTCTCATCAGAAAGTGATCCATCAAATTTTTCATCTGCCCTTTGCTTTATATCACTCTGCCTTCATGCCATATTTTCTGGAAGGATCTTACATCCTTCAATATGGTCCTCTTGGAAGTCATCCACAGATTTTTACCTTTGGCAGTCCTACATGAGCCCATCCAAATATTAGTTCTAAATGAACACTTAAATCAAGATTTACCTTTCTGATGGTCTTTCATCATGACAACTTCCTGTAGGTATTAGCATCCTGCATGCAAATTGACACATTTCCCAAAGATATCTATTGTCAAGTATCTCCATCTCTTTCTGACTCCTATGAGAGTCTTCATATCTTTCTCGGAGATATTCTAGTCAAATCTTCTTGGACTTCGGATGTTGAATGCCTTCTACCTTTGTTGCATATTTTCACAATCTCTTCCTTTCTTTTCACACACTTTATTCGCAGGAGCTTCCAATCAGATTTCCTTAATTGTAGTCAACTTCCTCACGATTCATGTGAGAACATATTATGTCGATTTCATCTAGTGCGACTTATGCTTTTCTGCAATCTTTCAGAGGAGGAGATCCTTTCTTCTTTTGATCATATTTCCCAAGATGGAAATAGTGATCCATATTATCTGCAACCATATGACATGACTTTCATAACAACCTATGTAAGCATACATACCTCATTTTTCCTTTCGATCATCCAGACTTCCTGTAGTAGCTTCATTTGAATGAAAGAACTTTATCCTTTAGACCTGCAATCTTAGTTATGTCATCATACCATCATCCTTGAATTCCACGAGTTGGCATTCCGGATAAAACTCTTGCCTTCCTTTCTTAATCGATGAATCCTTTGATAAGGATTCCATCAGAGAAACTTGAGGATCTTTCATATCCTAACCTGGCAAATGTTGACTATAGTATGATGATCTCATTCGATGATGACCTCTACTTCTTTCTATAAGTATCACTTGGGATTTCAATGAGGTTTCCAAGAGCTCTTATTCTTTGTACTCCATAGAATTTCTTTCAAACGTTATTTTTGCTACTCATGTCACGAGCTCTTACTTTTAATGCTTCTATCACGATGCTACTTTCTAATTTGATGCATCCTATCTTATTTACATTGCTTCCTATGTAATTACAAGTGAAGAGTACCTTCTGGTGAAGAAGATCATATCAATCATTGTAGAGATCTTTTTGCTTCTTCCTTCTTAAGCTTCTTTGTCTCAAGTTCTTTCACTTCCTTAATATGGGCTTCTTCCTTGTCCCTCTTGCGTTTAGGACAATCTCTTCTATAATGCCCAATTTCTGACAACCATAATGTGTCAACAACCTCAAGTTGTAGTGCACAAAAACCAAGCTTCCTGCCCAATTTTCATTGAGGCAGTTTCTTTTCACATTATGGATGAAGTTATAGGTGCTCCAACACCTCTTTGCTGAAGAAGTATTGATGACCTGTGAAACCACTTGTATTGCCAATTTTGCCAAAGGTCCCTCAAAGCCATACATGTGATAGCATCCATTTTGTTTCTATCTTCAGTTGCATGCAAAGAACCAAACACTCCAATTTGACTGAAGTATTTGCCAAATTCTCCACGCGATCTAGCACACTCCTCCCTGTTTGGGACCAACTTGTCTAACGCTGCCATATACCCAACTGTACCTTTGGATTTGTATGGGGTTTGGTCCTAACCCCACCCCCAGGTGCAGGTTTGCCCAACCAAGATGGAGAGTAGTATTTTGGCATAAGGATATATGCCAAGGCATGTAGTAGAACATTAAGTTTATCCCACTATGCACACAAATATTTGTGAATATGATCATACAAGATGGGATATTTTGGCTAAACAATATATTTTAATTGCCCCTACATGTTATCCATCTGCTCATACACCTCCCCAATCATCGGTGCATCTGTATCTGCAAAATGAATCATGTTATAAATGGGCTTGGTGTATTCCAAAATATCCCTCACATTTGCCCAAAACATACCATCAAGAGTGGTGTCCTCCACCTCTTCAAAATCTTCCCTATCAGTTGCAGTTACAGCCCTGTCCTTTAATTCCTGCCAATGTGGACTTGGTACCATGTTAGCCAATGACTCTCTTACCTTCAAAAGGCACCTAAAAGTGAGATAATAGCTAGCAAATCTAGTCTTCCCTAGCTTCAATAGCTCCAACTTTGGGTGATTGTGGAAAAGCCCATGGGTATTGCTATGATCGGTAAAAACATTTATCATTTTCTTGCCTCTATTCTACAATTCACCGATCCATCTGTATTGAGGTTCCTTGATCGTAATAATGTCATGCATCGAAAGGTCCATTATGTGAACCAAACACCCAGACCAAAACATGTTGGGGTATTTATCCTCAATGATTGCTCTCGTTGCCTTACAATTAAAAGCATTATCAACAATGACTTGGATGAGATTGTATGACCCAATACTTTCATGTGATGAAAGGAAGGTTGCACCAGTAGCAGACACACCAAGTACATTTATCAATGGCTTGCCTTTTACATCTATCCAGCCATCACATACAATGGATACCCCATATTTATTCCAAGCATTTGTGAATCTACCCAAAGCATTTGTTATTTTCACTTTTTTTGTGATCAAGTCCCACGATTCTAGCTTTGTCATACCCAAGGCTCTTGTATCCTTTTGGGGCATCATTAATGGCGAAAACCACTTCATGACAATAAGGTGAGCGAAGAACATAGAATGGTATCCCGCATGCATAGAGAAACCGGAAAATTTTTGCATCCACATCATCCTTACACCCTTGATCAAGGAATTTTGATATGGTTCTATGCCTTAAAGAAATATTTGTGCTTGTGCCATTGTATCCACTACCATGGGTGGATGTTCATGGAGTTCTTACTCTATGTGATTGTGGCTAGTGGTGTCATGTTCAAAGTCACCCTTTGATCTTTTAGATTTGTATTTGGTTTCCTCCTGTTCCCTTGTGTATTTGACTCTTTGTTGTGTTGACACACTACCACGAGATTTAAATCCTATTTGCTTAGTTCCATCCCATGCCATTTTCCCATAGAGATACTTTTTGGCATAGGTATCTGAACCTCTATAAGTGATTTTCCAATGGGGGCATGTAAATTTAGTGGTTCCACCCCCTTTCTCTCTTGAAAGCCTAGTAGCATATTTCCACAAGGGGGTTTGGTCTACCTTGGTTTTCTTTCCATCATTTTCTCCACTCCCATTATCCTCCTCCTCTTCTTCTTGGTACTCCTCTTCTCTAAGGTTTCCTAATCCACCACTACCCACTTCTTCATCTTCTTCATCACTTCTTCTTCTTCTACTCCCCAACACCATCATAACAAAAAAAGGAACCAACAAGAGAATGCCAAGCCATATACCCATCATGTTTAGTGGAGTTATAGTTTCTTACTTGCAATAAAATGGAGGAATGGGAATTGAGAAAGAGTGGGAGAAAAAAACATCTTTCATTCAACACATAAAAAACACAAATGTTGCATGGAAAAAAAAAAGAATGGGATTAGACACTACCTCTTTGGCTCTCCAATGGTGGTGCCTTCAATCTCCCTTGCAAGCTCCTCAAGCTCAAACCCTCTCAATCTTCCTCAACTAAAGCTCAATCTCTCTCAATCTCATACAAATGGGGGACAGTGTTTATTTGTCCTTTTTCATTGTTTTGTGACTTTAAAAATCGCTCCCGATAGGGCAAGGAGCGGAACCCACAAAGATTTTCCGTGCAGGAGCAATCACTCTCTTACATTAAAAGTTGCTCCCAAAGCGAACGCTCCCGACAAGGCAAGGAACAGATAAAAAAAAAAATTAGTGGGAGCACTCTCGATCGAAGTGCGCTTAGGACGCAGATTCGAGGGGAGGGCAGTCCCTCGCAACCTTGATTGAAAGGCATAATCACCCATCTTATAACAAGCAAAGCATCTCACTTTGCTCATTTCCTTTTTAGACTCCTATTCTCCCTTCTACTGCTTGGCCCCACTCATGGACCCCCCTTCTTCTTCTTTCCCTTAGCGGTGTGGGTAACATTCTCCTCCTCATCCACCCTACCATGTTCATTGTCACTATTGGCATTCCTCCTAGTCTCCTCTTGGATGAAATCATCCCACACCATGCTCCAACCAAGAAAATTGCTCTCTAGCAACAATGCCATCTATGAATCCATCCCACATCTTGGGAAAACCATCCAATGTCATCCTGACCAACTAGTCCTTAGGGATAATCTCTCCAACTGCATCCAACTCATCTCTCACTATGTGATCTTGGTAAGGTGTGAGGTAACTGTGTTAGTGTTGGTCATCTTGGTGTTCTTTAGTTTCTCGCGCAACACCTTATTCATGTTCTCATTATTACTCTGGTAAAGTTTTATCAGGGAGTCCCACATCTCATAGGCATATCTTTTCCCTTACACATGAGGTATAATGTGGTCTTTGATAGCATCTAGAAGGATCCTCTTAGCCTTCACATTCTACTTATTGAAGTTTTCCAACTGAAGTGGATCAGTGGGTGGTTGTATTACACTCTCTACAATATCCCATACCTCAACTTCCTCAAGCAATAAGACTATCCTCTCCTTCCATGGGCAAAAATTTTCAGCCCCACTCAGCTTATCCTCCACCCTCAAACTAGTAGCCATCTGACCTTCTCAACCAACACAAATTCTCAACTCTAAAAATCAGCGAACAACCTCCCTCTCAACCACAAATCACTGGGTATATAGGCTCGTTTTTGTTTGTTGATCACTGTTATCAGCAAAAGGTTGCTTGTTGGTCACTTTATCAGCTGTGGGTTCTCACTACTTTAACACCATGTACAAAAAATTTACGTGTTGTAGTACAAAAAATTTACGTGTTGTAGTACAAAAAATTTACGTGTTGTAGCCCCTCTCATTTTCAGCTTGTTTTACTCATCGAATTTAATGCCCAACCCCATGGTTCATTTGCACATTAAAACATGAATATAAAATTGCAACTAAAACACTACTAGGCTACCATTACTTTCACTTTCACTTTTAGTTGATAAGAATATTATACAAGCAAGCGCACAAATTGAACACTGATATTTTTTGTCAACCTCGGACTCTGGAAAACCTTTGTGGGGAAAACCAATTTGAAGCAGGATTTTATTTGCTAATCTCAGAGAATTTATTATAGCATTTAATACACATCAAGGGTGCTTATCTCTCCCTTGACACTCAAGCCAGTTTGGAAACTTGTGCCCTTGTCCAATAATCACTACATAGGAATTTGTGCCATTGCTTGAACTTTCCATCACTAAAAAACGTGCCACAAGACTGACAATTCTACCTAGGAATTTGGACCATTGTTCAACCTGTCAAATTTGAAAATTTGAGCCATTGTTCAACACTTCCAACACCTCAAATTTCGAGTCACTTCCAATAGACTTTGCCCTCAATTTCAGTGTTGTAGCAAACATGCGATAAACGCATTGTTTGCCCTCAATTTTCACACCCTCAAACCTAAATATCCTCCTCGATTTTCAGGCCAATGTCTTCTTGAAATTCGGGTTGATTGTTGCCTTGATTTCTGTGCAGAAGCTACCTCAATCTCAGCGTTGCTCTTCTCATTTTGCGTGCCAATCTTTCTGCCCAGGAACTCGAGCTTGTTTAGTGGTCATCTCCTTGTTGTAAGTCTGATCTCTCCTTCAACAAACATTGTTATCTCAGCTTCAAACCCTTCTCCTCCTCCTTGCTCTTCTCTTCTCCAACACTTGCACATGAAGAAGAACTAATGAGATCTCCTTTGCCTTTTCTCCCTTTTTAGTCTGTGTAATGAAGAGAAGCCCTAACCCTATAATCCATGGCTAAGTTTAGATCTCAACTCTCCTTGATCAAGGGTGGCGATCTAATCTACCATTGACCACCTTTTCATGTCTCCCATTCATTAATGATTTCCCCTAGTCATTTTATTAAGTTGTACCGTGAGAGATGGATTGCACTCGATGTTATTTTGGTTATGTGCGCCCTTACATGCTATATAAATCAAAACTTGTTACTAGTGGACCTGTGGTTGATGAAGATTGTAACTACTAGATGATTGATGTTATATGGTTTAATCCATGCTTTTATCCTTTTTATAACTAATTCATCATTCTACATGCTTTTGTTGACATATATGCATCAAAATATATAAAATTCGCTCCCGACCCAGGAGATTTTGAAAATGTTGCTCCACGCTCCCAAGCAATCTTGGTCTCATGTGTTTTCCTAGGCCAAAAGCAAAAAACACTAGGAAAAACCTATTTTTCTCAACAAACACAATCTTTGCTAGATGAACAAAACCTCACCTACATGAAAATGTTAAAGTATGGCACCCCCAGCCTTCCAAGTTAATTTTCTCCTATAGAAATCAACAATCTAGGACTAGTTTGTAACATGCATAGCAACCCTTATTCCAGTGTTCCACAAGGATGCGTCCCCCCACCTAGCAATCACGATTCCTCGCTCCCTCGCGCTCCGGGGACTTGGGGTCGTCTGGGGGTTGTTTCCCGATGCTCCCAAAAAAATAGTACACACGGAAACTCCAGAGGGGGTTGTTTCCTCAAAAAAAGGGTTTGGTTCCGAGCTGACAACCCAAGTAATATTATTTACATTTATCCAATCTATCTCCCTCTTACAATCCTAGTCGCAATGATATACGACAGCAAATTCTATTGTTCAAATTCTATTCAGTAACTTTTGCAAACGTTTGGTTCATGCATTGTCACTTGGAAGTTCACACAAGTTGGGGATTAAAATGGCATGGGTAGTGCTAGATGGAAATACCCCAAATCAATCTCTGCCTCCTCCTCCTTTGAATCTTCCAACCTGCTAACTCTTAATACACCACTGATGCTTCTACTGACGGCTCAAACATGCTGGTATTTATGAAAACATATATGTACGCGAGTTTAATCTAAGTTGTTAAAGGTGATAGACAGTTAATTTTCTTAGATCGTGGATAGGAAAGGACAATATATTAGTGCAGCAATGATGTTGTGTCCCAACTTCGTCGATATTGACTTGATGACGTGAATGATAATATTGATTTTGTTCTGACTTTCCCATTCTCATGGTTGCGAGCCGCGGTACTTGTCGTTTCATGCGATAGAATTTATGTAAACCCGACAATTTTCTAAATTTCCAAGCACTCACTTTTGTTGAACATGCTAACACGTCGCGGTCATATTTTGAATTTTAAGAAACGCAACAACAACAACAACAACAACAACAAACAAACAAAATAAATAAATAAATAAATAATCAAAAAAAAAAAAAAAAATCTCATTTATGCAATGTTTACTAAAACCAATTTTAATAAGCTAAAACTAACATTAAGTTAAGTTTTTAACTATAGAAATTTGAATCCTGATGTATCAGACTTGACATTTATTTCAATATTAAGTATTCACAGTTGGAACTTCAATATGGTTTAAACTTTTATTTTCATTGTGCATTTTTACAGTTAAATGTATGATTGTATCATGCTTTTTGTTTAAATTATATGATTCATCGATTTATATTTCATGATGTAAGTGTTATAGGATCATAAAGACAGTTAAATTATAAAATTTCAATGATATGTTTATAAATTTAGTATTTTTATTTTACTATTTTTGTCGGGGTCCCTTGTGTTAAAGACCCCGACGTCCCCCCACGTTTCTCAAAAATTGGTGGGGAACTTTTGCATAGGCCGCTCCTACGTATCCCCGCTCCCCAGTCCCCACATCCCGGAAACTTGGTGGAACATTGCCTTATTTACATACATTTCCATGCACTTTTCCTCTTTGTGTTGATTTTTATGTATAGCATCGAGAGGTATTCCCACATGCCAAATGCCCCCCTCTCAAATCGGCCAAAGAAAATTATGGAAATGAAAATTAAAATTATGTATTTTTGGGATTCATGTAAGCCCTAATGGTCAAGTCGATCCCACCATGAAGGGGTGTGACTTTTGGCCAAAAATTCACCCATTTGACTAATCCAAAAACACAAGTTGACCTCCACATTTGGACCAATTCGAATCACACACATTCTTCTATTTTATGATCCACATGTGTAAAGTCAAAGAGCAGGAAATATGAAGGTTGACAGAAATAAAGAAGCTACCATTTCACCGAGTTTGACCTGCTTTGTTTGACCGAGTTTTTGTTTATATTGACTAAGTTTGACTGTTGAAAAAAGAGAAAGTTTGACGGCAAAAGAAAGGAAACTTTGACTGTAGATTGGGTCGTAGTCAACCACAGTTGATCGCATACCCTTTGACCACATGACCAAGCTAACCTCAAGCCGAATTTCAAATTGTTGACCAGTGTTGACCAACATTAAATTTTCTAATTTTTGGAGGTTTGACCAGCAATGACTAGCTAGTATTTGATCAAGTTGGACTGGTATCTTGGACTTGATTTTGTGGCACAGATTTCTGGAAATCTCTTGGATTTGTAAATATTGTTGAAGAACAATTTCTCCTTAGAAGAAGAGTTGTTGGGTTTTTCCCAAGGTTGGATTTTCCTAGGGTAAATTTGTTGTCTCTATTGTGCTTGGTTGACTCGATCATACTGTTTTCATTACAATATTGTTGAGATTATTGTGTGTAATTGATTAATGATATATGTGACATAAGATAATTGAATTGGAAAGTAATTATTAGATCAGGAGATCAGTTTCTACTTTGCATTACTATAGAAAATTCAACATGGTATCAGAGCCTTATTGAAAGAGCAGCCACTGAAGTCAACATTAAAGACAAGTATTCAAGTAGCTTAATTGGGAAGTAAGCCTTAGAGACAATAATTCAAGCAACTTAATTGGTTTTTGGGTCTCTTGCCTAAAATGGCACCAAACCTTAAAGTTGAAGACAGGTTGGATGGTACCATCAATTTCATATCTTGGAATACCAAGATACTGCTTATTTTGGAAGAAAATGAATTTTGGGATCATGTGGAGAAAGTCATTCCAAAACCAGAGAGAGCTAAGAGAAAGCTAAATATAAAAAAAATGAAGCTAAGGCCAAAAAATCTCGGTAGATTCCATCAAAGACCACTTGATTCCTCATGTAGCTGGATTAAAGATTGTCAAGGCAATATATGATGATCTGGTGAAATTGTATGCAAGCCACAATACCAACAGATAGTTGGCTTTGAAAAATCATCTCCATAATATCACAATGACTAAAACAGAGTATGTTGTCTCATATCTTATGAATATCTCACAAGTCAAAGATGAGCTTGTAGCCATTGGAGACGACGTTGAAGATACATAACTTGTTTCAATTACTCTCAATGGATTTCCATCCTTATGGGAACCATTTATCCAAGGAATTTGTGCATGATCAAAACTACCCACATTTGATGAGCTATGGATTGAAATAATTCACAAATACCACATAATTAAAAAACACGAGCCCTTGCAACTCATACTAGAAAAGGAAAGGGAAGAAGGAACTTTGAAAATTTTGACAAAAAGGACTTTGGAAAATTCAGTAAGAAGAATTGAGGTAGAAGAATTGTTCACGCTCAAGATAAGAATAAGGACATGTCAAGACTCAAAAGTGAAGTGTTTCACTTGTCAAAATTTTGGACATTATGCCTCTAATTGCCCTGAAAGAAAAAGGAAGGAAAGAAAGCATGCATCAGTAACCAACATTGAAAATGATGATAATGAGCATTTTTTTATTATATTTAGTTAGCCTCTTATATTTTTCATTTTTGTATGCCCTTGATTCTATTGTGAACTTTTTTTTACCCCCCAAGTGAGGTTCATGGACAATCAAGTTTAGTGCAAAGAACCGCCATTACAAAAAGTACACAGCAAAATTGTAACAAGAGGATTCCCTCAGTAAGAGGGAATCAACTACGAAAAGATTTTCTTTTGCTCCCATAATAGATGGCCATGTTGGAAGAAATTGTACAAACAAACATCTAGGATCATATCTGACAATAGGAAGAGCTTCCAATTCCAAGGGAACCAATAGCCAAGCAAAGTGGAAGGAACAACCTTCAAGAATATATCATGAGATTAAGATTGTCAGACTAGACACTTAGAGACAAAAGGTCTCTAGAAACAAAAGGACTTGCTTACGTGACAGAGGTAGTAGCAGTGGTAGAAAGATTTACTTCCATAACAAATGTAGCAGCTAGGATTACCACAAGAAAACATGTTTTAGTGTCAAAGGGAGTTTGGCGTTAAAGATTGAAATGAAGGACTTTTTACAGATACACTATTTCTTGGGATTGGAGATTCAGATTTGGTAAATCCCATGTTGTACAAGTTGTTGATTAGATTCGCGAAGTACCAGGTCAACACCAACTCAAATATTTGCTTTGCACTAAACATCCTAAACCAAGTTTATGGTTGATTTGAGGCATATACGGTGGATAACAGCATAGCATACAATTAATCTAAGATAGTCTCATGAGCTGAAAACTTTTCATGAGGCAATAAGGCTTCGAAAGCCAGAAGGACATGGTCAAGTCACTTCATCTAAGACATGGTGCAAAGAGGAGAAGTAGAGCTCCAGTACATATCTACAAATGAGTAGAATGTGGACAATAACGAACTTAGTTTGATGCTAAATGTCTCCCTCATTAGGGAAAAAATGATGAGGTCTTTGCAAGATTGGGCTAATCATCTCCTGAAGCCATAAAGGACTTTGGCTAGGTCATAAAGGACTTTGACCAAGAGGAGATGAATACATTCACCTTTGAATCCATAAGGATTTGGCTAGGTTGACCAGATGTGAATGTCCCAGGGAAATTATAAGATTGTATAGATCTTCTTCTTAGAAGCCAGAAGGACTTGGCTATGTTGACCAAAGGAGATAGATGTAGTTCGCCTTTGAAACCAGAAGGACTTGGCTAGGTTATAAAGGACTTTGACCAAAAGGTGAATGGTCCAAAGGCAAATTCTATCTAAATAAAACTAGAAAAATTTAGCTACCTAGGCTAGGTCATGAGCACGGGAGATTGATACAATTTGCCTAAGGAGCCATAATGACGTTGGCCAACCCTGGATATATGAGGAGCTACATTGCCCACTCAAGGATGGAGTTATTTTATAGACATGCATCAACATGACAAGCTCATGAACTCTTCTTAAGGAAGGAGAAATTTCAACAACAGATATCTGTTGCGGAGAATACCTCCCTCACTAAGAGGGAGTGTTGAGTTTTATGTAGCATCGAGAGGTATTCCCGCATGCCAAAAGCCCGCCCCCCAAAGTCAAAGAAAGAAAATTATGGAAGTGAAAATGAAAATTATGTAGTTTTGGGCTTCATGTATGCCCTGATGGTCAAGTCGGCCCCACCATGAAGGGGTATGACTTTTGGTCAAAAGTCACCCATTTGACTAATATAAAAACACAAGTTGAACTCCACATTTAAACCAATTCGAATCACTCACATTCTTCTATTTTCTGATCCACACATGCGAAGTCAAAGAGGAGGAAATTTGAAGGTTGATCGAAATAAAGAAGCTGCCATTTGACCGAGTTTGACCTACTCTATTTGACCAAGTTTCTATTGAGTTTGACTAAATTTGACCACCAAAAAAGGGCAAGTTTGACCACACACAAAAAAGTTAACTTTGATTGCAAATTTGGGCTGCAATCAACCACAATTGACTGCATACCCTTTGACCGCAGGACTGAGCTAACCTCAAGCCAAATTTCAAACTAACCTGTGTTGACCAGCATTAAATTCTCTAATTTTTGAAGGTTTTACCAGCATTGACTAGGTGGTATTTGACCAAGTTTGACTGGTATCTCAGACTTGATTTTGTGGCATGGATTTTTAGAATTCTCTTGGATTTGTAAATATTGTTCAAGAACAGTTTCTCCTTAGAAGAAGAGTTGCTAGGTTTTTCCCAAGGTTGGGTTTTCGCAGGGTAAATTTGTTGTCTCTATTGTGCCTGGTTGTCTCTTTATGATCCTATTGTTTTCATTAAATTAATGTTGAGATTTTCTCTGTGATTGCTTAATGATATATGTGACATAAGATTACTGAAATGGGAATCAGTGGAAAGTAACTATCAGATCAGAAGATCAATTTCTAGTGTGCATTACTGTAGAAAATTCAACACTTTGATCTATGTTTCTTTGACTCCATTTGCCCAAGGTTTTATTACACACTTGCTATTGGGGTGTTCCTTTATCTTTTTGTCCTCACCCATTCATTTTGTCATTTCATATCCAACAACTGCCTTGTGTTGATAAAGCTTACTCTTCACTAAATCACCTTGTGCCTCCACTCTATAGCTTTAGCAATCCTACCTTTTAGGGAAAGCCCCCCTTGAGTTGGAGAAGAACCAACCAAAAGTGAGAGGAAGAGCTATTGTGGTGACAGTGGGAAGTCTTCCTGAGAAGCACAAGACTTTCCCGTAGATGCTTGGGGCTTGACATCATGTGGAATACTAGATTTTTTCATAACAGACACAATGGTTCTAATTTCGGGCATGGAAGTTCAATATCCAAGTATTTTAATCTCTCAAACAGTATGTATTGAATTACTATCACATTGATTTAACCTACATGATTTTTAACTTATTACAATAAATTTTGACTAAGAGTTACCTACTGAAGAATTTGGTTCTTGAAAACTCTTAGTTGCTTACAAGTGGCACATAATTCTGAGTGGGGACTAAGTAATCGTCATATATAATACCAAGCAAGCAAAAGAAGACTCCAAACAGCTGTTTTCTTCTAATCATTAGTCTAATATATAGATTTTTACATCAAAGAGTGCAGAGAAAAACAGCAGCCTTAATTAACCCCTAATCATAGTCTGGATTTTGAATTTTTTCCCATCAACATCTAATGTTCTTAAATTCACATTATTCATTCAGAAAAGCCCAAGAGTTGTAACTTGTTCTTGTAAGTTTGCAAAATTCATAATTTCTTTGAGTCTTTGCCTAGAGTTGACTTAGCAAATCTACTTTGAATGGTTCCTTGAATCCAAGAAAGAGAAATTAGATTAGTTTTAGTGCGTTTGTTTTTGCCGATAGTACCCTTACTATGATTAGGAGCTCTATGACTCAATGATTACAATTGAATCCAGTTTGTCCTTTGTCCCTCAGCTTGTTAACTTCTACAGCCTATCCAATAGCTCATGTCAATACAGCATTGCAAAGCGTATTTACATATCGAAGGATGTATATGACAAGTAACAGTCTAAGTAGAGATGCAGTACTGCTTTACGTGCTTTTTGTAGCTTTTGAAAACATTCTATCATAATCACAATAAACGGAAAAAGGAAGATATTCAATTTCAAAAATTTATTATAGAACAAACAATATGTAAAGTATTGAATGGATGATCAGCAAACGCTGAGATTAAAGAAAAAGACCAAAGTTTGCTTGCACGAGCTTGTAAACTTGTCAATTCTTGTAAAATAAGTAAATTGTTTGATCAATTCTTGTAAAATAGGCAACTTTAATGAATATTGACGGAAAAACTTTAGGTCTATTAAAAAATAATCTTATTCTGTTATCAAATGCAGTTGCAAATACCTACAAGAGATCTCATTCCCTGTCAATGTGCTTATATCCTTTATTATATCAAACTTGGTCTACGGGACCTCTTCTCCCAGACAGAAAGTCAGAAATCAAAATTTAATTAAAAAAGCCGCATTTTCTCATGCAAGTTTAAACTAACGTGCTTACCCACCTCCTGCTCAACGGCCTCGCCAATCTGCATCGCTGCTTGAACAACTCTCACAGAACAATCCTCTTGGCCCGTCATCAAAAGCCCCATCACCTTGTGCATTGTGATGACAGCCAACATATCAGCCGGCAGCTGCAAGAGGTATTCCCCATACGATGTCTTGAATTTCCGGGACTCCTGTTGATCCTGCTCCGTAGCAATAGCGTCACGCAGCGGCTCAAACCAGCCGAGGAAGAGGGATTTCACGTATGGCAAATTAGGGGCCAATTTGTGCGCACACATATCCGCCATGAGCTCCCTGTATTCCTGAGCAGCATTCTCCCAAGCCTCTGACTCCAACTGCATCTGCCTTTTCCTAAGTGCCTGGTACTTGGCTTTACTCATCGTCCTCTCATATATCTTACTATTTTGGTTTCGATTTACTTCTCGTGCAATGTTATTGGATTTGACTCTATTCAATTGACCGCGACCTTCATCGCTGCTCGTAAAGGCTTCCTCATCCACATCACTACTGACCACGGCCTCTACCGCCGTGCTGGCAAAGGCCTTGGTTCCAGGTGGCGGCCACGGAGGTTCTACAGTAGTGCCACCTATAAAGCCAAACTTCACTGTCCTCGCAAACGATGGCAAATGCCAGGCGCTATTGAAAAACATTGTTGCATCTAAACTAGTTCTCACAGAGTTCTCTACACAAATACCTTGACACTTCCCTCCCTGTACAAAGGCCAGCCCATTAAATCTGCGATGTTCCACTGATTCTCGTTTTCCACTAACGTAAATGGAGTTTCTGCGGCTCGGACAGCAGACATGGCAATGCAGGCAAGACGGTTCCTTGATATTATTAGTCGGCTTCCGAGGGTATATCTGCCGCACAGCTCTCCACATATCTGGACCCTGTCCTAGTGGTATCGAATGGGTGATCGGTGTGGCCGCCAGGAGGACTGCTTCAGGGAAACAAATTACAAATTTCCACTAAAGCTCCAGTACTAGGACTCTGGCTTCTCAGGATCGGGATTTTGAATAAAACTTTAGATGAAAACTGAGAAAACTAACCTCGTTGGACGCTGTTGAGCGATGTTAGGAGTGGATCTCTGTACAAGGTATTCATTCCTCTTGCCAAAACCCTTAACCCTGCTGCAGTTAAGCCCTGCGGCACCAGGTGTTAGACCCTGCACTTACGATGTCTTTGGGTGGTTTTCCTTTCCGAAAACCCTCACTAAAACCCCCGTGGTTCTATTTCTACTTCTTATCGGAGGGTTTATCGATTTTCAGCGATAAAATATTTAGCACAAACATCCATGAAGAGGACCACAGTACACGTCAAAATAGTTTTTTACGTGTGCGCCTTGGTTGAGTTCAGTTAGGGCTTGGCTTTCCCATGATTTCTTGTTCTTTATTTGCCTTCTAATTTTGTGGTTTGCTTGCATGGATAATTAAACATGGGGTAACTTGGGTTTATTTCATTGAACACACAGTTAACTAATAAAACATTAACTGTGTTAAAT
>APFE031510519.1:304794-342283 GCA_000404065.3 Pinus taeda
AGAAAATAAATAAAAATAATAAAAATAGTAATAACTACACTAAAGCTCTAAATAAGAATAAATAGTAATAAAACAAAGAAAGCAATAAAAAGAATCAGTAATCTATCAAAAAAGAAGAAAATAAAACAAGAAAGCTAAAAATCAAAAGAAAAGTAAAGAATAAAGAAGGCTAAAAATCAAGTTGCATGTAGACACATGGAGTGTGTGCATGTGGTTCCCCATCCAATGTTGTTCTATTTAATAGATGGTGAGGAAGATGAGAGGCATTCTTGCATTCTATCATTCCGAGATGCTATCTTTCATTCTCTTGGGAGAATGGTATACTAAGACTTAGGAGCACTGGCAGTAGTCGTTGATTGAGGGCTCGGGGGTGGCCAGTTGTAGCAGAATCCTGCACAATTGAGCCTACAGTTGGGAGGAGAGTCGTCCCCAAAACCCTGTTTCGGTAAGCCTACTTCTACCACAGGTAAGCCCAGGTTTCATAGTTTAAATTTAATGTTAAAGTTAATTAGATAGCTATTTTGGGGTTGTTACATTGCGCAATTATGGAAATTGGGTTTCCCAATTAAATACGGGCTAATTCTCTCAGGAATTGCGCAAAGAAGTAGGGGCTTGGCAGGCAGCAGAATTGGCTAAGTGTTGGCTTAAGGTGGCTTGTGGGGCAAAGAGTTAGATTGTACTAGTGCATGAAGTTTAGGATGAACAAGCATTGTATTTTATTCTCAAATATTTTGGTTAATGCAACATAGATAGTCGGGGTTTTGAGCAGTTGCTTTCCCTAGAAAAAATATTGTGTTATGTGCGATTGAAATTCTTCATTTTCTACTTACTACTTTCATCAATCAATTTTGGTTTCTGCTAAAGAGTAGAGTAGATTCTTGTCTTGTGGTTTAGCATATCACATAAGTTGTTGAATCTGCAGTAAAAATCTACATGGTATCGGAGCTGAAGACACTATAGAAGAGGAGAATTCGAGTTTGTTGTGCAGGTGAAATTGAAGTTGCAAGTTCATGCTTCAGAGTAAACATATGTCATTCTACGATTTGAGACTTGAATATGCCCTGGAGAGCAACTTGAATTACATAGCTTGGAAGGATAGGATGGAGGCAATGCTGAAAGACAATGGCCTCAAGGAATTCATAGATCATGACATTCCTAAGCCTCCAACATCTGACGCTAAAGATTTGGTTGAATGGATAAAGTGTGTGGCCAAAGCAAGAAGGATTATCTTTGAAGGAGTTCAGGATCACATTGTCTCGAGTCTCCACGGTAAGGACACTCCATACGCAATGTGGAAGGCATTGACGGACCTGCTTTGAAATAACAGTGACCATAGGAAGTTGGCATTGAAGCAAACTCAAAAAGATCAAGGTGGAGAAGGGTGACTCAATTCCGAAGTACTTGACCAAGTTCACCCATTGTCAGGATGAGCTTGGAAGTGTCGAGATTACTATTGCCGAAGATGATATGGTGAGCCTAGCACTTTTAGGTCTTCCTAAGAGCTAGCACAGTTACTAGGACTCAATTAATGGGAGGGAGAAGTTACCAGATTGGGAGCGGTTGTGATCCGACTTGGTACAAGAAGAAATTCGGCATAAGACCAAAGATAGATCCTCATAAAAGCATGATGATGAGGAGAATTGTGCCTTATCAGGTAAGGCAAAGGAAGGGAAAGGGAAGTCATCCCATTCAAAATCATATTCTTGTTAGGGCGGTAAGAAGAAGGGCATGTTGAAAATCAAGTGCTTTCACTGTCACGAGCTAGGACATTTTCCCACAAAGTGTTCGCTCAAGAAGGCTGATAAGAAGCCCTTAGGAGGAGTGGCAAGTGAGGCTCTTGCCTCACAATTCAAACTGGACTTTACCCTCATCGCTTGTATGGTGCCATCGATGATGGGTAGTGTATGGTACCTAGACAGCGGAGCTTCTTTCCACGTGACCAGTAACAAAGAGCTCTTCAGTAACTTGGAGGAGAAGGGTCTCCGGATGCATATCGAGATGGATGATGATGGGAGGTATAGCATTATCAAGATCGGTATTGTTAACTTTCAGAGGGAGTCGAGTTCTCCCTTCACTTTGCGAGGTATTATGTATGTTCCTGGTTTGAAAAAGAGCTTGGTATATGTTGCCATGTTGGAGGATAGAGGTTATGATGTGATATTTAGTAAGGGAAAGGCATTCCTTCATCACATAGCCACAGGACAGGTAAATAGGATAGGGTTTTGAGTGAAGAATCTCTACAAGTTGGAGGTATAAGATTCTGTTTCCTTGAGCACGAAATCAAAGAAGGTGCAAAGCCAAGACATCGATGAGTTGTGGCACAGGAGGTTGGGTCACTTGCACCATGGCGCCTTGAAGATCATGCAGGAAATTTCAATTGGTCTTCCCAATGGTACACTAGAGCAGGTAGACACATGCAAAGGGTGTACATTGGGAAAGTACACCAAAGCTTCTTTTCATGACAAATAAAGTCGAGCACAGGTGATCCTCGATCGATTTCACTCAGATGTGTGTGGACCATTCTCAACAGCATCCACGACCAAGCACAGGTATTATGTTATATTTGTTGATGATTTTTCTCATAAGTGTTGGATCTTCTTCATGTAAAAGAAAGATCAGACTTTTGCAAAGTTTTGTGAATTTAAAGCATTGGTCGAGAAAGATACTGGTAGGAAAGTTAAAGCTCTCAGGAGTGATAATGATGGAGTACATGTCAAATGAGTTCAAAAACTTCTATGCATCAGAAGGCATTCGACGAGAGTTGATAGAACCTCATAACTGACAACATAATGGGGTGGTTGAAAGGAAAAACAAAAGCATTGTAGGAGCAGCACGGGCGATTTTGGATGATGAAGGCCTACCACTACACTTGTGGGTTGAAGCATGAAACACAATTGTGTATTTGCAGAACAAAATCCCTCATGGAAGTCTTTGATGAGTACACTGGAAGAGGGTTTTTCAGGGAAGAAACCCAATGTGGAACATTTGGGATTTTTGGTTCATTAGTCTACTGCCATGTAATCAAAGATGCACGGAAGAAGCTTGAGCCAACAGTAAATTTGGGGATATTTGTGGGGTACACTGACACACCTCACAACTATTGGGTGTACCTACTGACCAACAAGATGACAGTGGTTCACAAAGATGTAAAATTCGATGAAGAGAAGGCCATGAGATGTTCCCTTGAGAGGGAGATTTAGCTATATGTGATTGAGGAGATTTTAGCTCCAAACGAGGAACCTTGGGATGATGTGGAGCAGCCATATGTAGATGATTGGGGAGTGAAGACACCCACTCATGCAGATTCTTCTAGAGACGGGAGAAAGCCCACTAGAGAGGCTGATAGGTTATTGCATGATTCTAGAGAGAATGTGGGAGCACCCACATCACAACGCAGGTAGAGGAGGTGATTAGAGAGGTATACTAGCTACATGGTTCTGATGAGCGGATGTGTATAGACTGAACCATCCTCTTTAGAGGAAGCAATGCAACAACCAGTTTGGGTTGATGCCATGGTTGAGGAGTGTGACTCCATTTTCAAGAATAGTGTTTGGTATGTGGTCCCAAGACCGACAGACAAGTAAGTGGTGAGTTCCAGATGGCTTTACAAGGTAAAGCAAGCAACGTATGGTAGTGTGGAGAAACACAAGGCTAGTTTGTGGCCGAAGGTTTTTCTTTGGTGGAGGGGATTGATTACGATGAGACTTTTACTCCTATTGCAAGGAATTCATCAATCAAATCCATTCTAGTAGTGTCAGCACAAATGGGATAGAAGATGCATCAGATGGATGTAAAGATAACATTCCTCAATGTCATGATTGAGGAAGAGGTGTATATTGAGTAGCCTGGAGGATTTGAGACCTTCAACAGAGAGTCGCATGTGCGCTGACTCAAGTGAGCATTGTATGGGTTGAAACAAGCATCATGTGCTTGGTACAACAGGATCGATAGTTATTTCATCGGACTGGGCTTCACCAAAAGTGAAGTTACCATATTGTGGTTGAAGGTAAATTGTTGATTATTGTTTTATATGTCGACGATTTGATTTTGACGGGTAATAATAAGTTGATCAATTCTTGCAAAGAGGATCTTTCAAGAGAGTTCAAAATGAAGGACTTGGGGCTCATGCAATACTTTCTAGGTAAGTAAGTATGGTAAGGTGATGAGGAATTTTTTGTCTCTCAGGGCAAGTATGCCAACGAGATACTCAAAAGGTTTCACATGGAGAGTAGTAAACCCATGGAGACTCCTCTAGCAAGTAACTAGAGAAAGGAGGATGTTACTTCCAGTGAAGTAGTGGAGGCTACTATTTACAGGTAGCTTGTGAGTTCACTCATGTATTTGGTGAACACATGATCGAACATGTGTTATGTAGTTAACCAGCTTAGTCAAGCGATGGTTAAGCCGACCAAGATGTATTAGAAGGCAACCAAACATGTGTTGAGAAACATATAAGGCACTACTCAGTATGGTTTATGGTACAAACAGACAGAGGGAGTGAATCTTCAAGGCTTCACTAATGCAGATTGGGTAGGGAGTCCATTCGACAACAAGATCACATCAGGTGGTATCTTTAGTATTGGGTCAGTAGTTGTTTCTTGTTATAGCAGGAAACAAAGATTAGTTGCACTCAATTTAGCAGAAGCATAGTACATGGATGTTATTCAAGCAACTTGTGAGGCTATCTGGATGAGGAAGATTATTGTTGGTTTGTTTGGTCAGCAGATGGATCCAACTGTGATTTACTGTGACAATCAAAGTTGTATCAAACTCTTTGAGAATCCAATTTTTCATGATTAGTCCAAGCATATTGATATCTGGTATCATCATCTTTGAGATTGTCTGTTGAGGAGAATTATGTTGTTGGAGTACATTCATTCCCACTAAGGAGCAGGATGTAAGAAAGGCCTTGTCAAGATGAAAATTTGAGTTTCAAAAAGGCAGGATCGAGGTAGCAAATAATCCCTTTCTTGTTGAGAGGAAGTGTTAAAAATAGCAACTAGAAATTCCAATTTAATTTGTCCTTGAAATAAATTGTAATTATATTCTCATAGCAACTTGTAATAGTTAATTAAGTTAAATTGACTTAATTGACTTAGGAAATTCGATTTGGAAATCCATCTAGAGCCATGTAGAGTGATCCCTAAATTTTAGGGGCAGAGGTTGAGTTATTTTGAGTTGTAATTAATTAACTCAGTGTAACTGAGTTATAGTTAGTTAAATTAGTTCTAACCATTGGAGGAACTAGTAGGAGGTCTAATAATGGGGACAGGCACCAATGCATCCTCGGTACCACACAAATTAACTGAAGATTCACTCATAAATAACTCATGCATTTTAGTTCAAAGGAAGACCCATATGAGATTAAAGTTCAGGGACAATGTACAATTAGTTGTATAATTTTCCAAGATGTACAGATGGTGCATGCAATCAGTTGAGGGCCTATGGATGGACTACACAGTTATGGAGAGTGGATTTCCTAATTAAATACAACTAATTCTCTTATGAATTGTGCAAGGAAGTAGGGGCTTGGCATGCAGCAATATTGGCTAACTGTTGGCTTGAGATGGCTTGTGAGGCAGAGAGTTAGATTGTACTAGTGCAGGAATTGTTTAGGACGAACATGCATTATATTTTCTTCTCAGATCTTCTGGTTAATGCAATATAGATAGTTAGTGTTTTGAGCAGTTACTTTCTCCATAAAAAATATTTTGTTATGTGAGATGAAAATTCTTCCTTTTCTGCTTATTTTTTTCATCAATCAATTTTGGTTTCCGTTGAAGAGTAGAGTATATTCTTGTCTTGTGTTTTAGCCTATCACATAAGTTGTTGAATCTACAATGAAAATATGCATTGCTAAATTAATTTTTTGTTTATTGGTGAGGATGTTGAAATTTTAAGTCTCATGAAATTAAGTTCTCATAACAAATTGTTTCGTTAGAATGATACGTTAAAAAGAAGAAAAATCTAGTGCAAATGTTAACAATTTGATCATAATAAAGATCTTTAAAAATTGACACCTAAGCAGAGGATTCTAATTATGCATTAAGGTTAATAGATCAATGTTATTTCTCAAAATCACTTCCAAAAAAAAATTGAGTCAGGTTATATAAAGACATTAAAAATTTAGTGTATATCCAAAACTCACACTAGTTAGTAAAAATGTTCCATGCATGGGGTGACTAAGGAAGGGACAAGTGGGAGGGTGGCATGGCAAGCATCTCATCATGCAATAAATGTCAGGGACGTTCCATTCCACCCCTCCATAAAATGTCCTAACGACCATTTTCTTCTTATCATTACAACATGACAACTCATTACTATGACTTGTTGGTTCATTACAACTCTCACCACCTTTGTACGAATGTGGGATGTAGAATTCAACTCTTGTGTGGTATAATGATTACGATGAATTTCATTCTAGTTGCAAGTTTTATGAGGACTTGATTCTCGCATTCATTACAATTTGGAGGGGAGGTATTCCCTATTATGCATTTTTTATCTGAAAATGGAGGAGGTGCCTTTTTCCTCTTCTCCAAAATCAAACAAACAAATAAACAAGGATCGTTTTGACGCTTTGCAAGGTAATAATGGGTCTTGACACAAAACATGTTTTTTTCAATGTCTCTTTAAGACACAAGTTAGTTTTCACATGTAAACTTAACATAAGCAACACAATATCACACAACTCATACAGGTATCATGAAGAAATAAAGGATTTGTTGACAGATTTCACCGGCTACATCTTCAAGCCTGGCAACATAGCTAGACCGCTCCATATATTTAGTGTAAAAGAGACTACATAAAATTTTGCTTATGAAAACATGTGGTTATTACCCTACAAGGTAATGTTATCCTACAAAGAACTCCCACATAAAGCAAAAATGCCAGGCATCTCCTACAAAGATCCTATACTCCAACTGAAATGAGTTTACATGAGCACATGAGCACTTCAATTCCAAATTAAAGAGCATAAACAAAAATTCTCTCAACATGACATAATGAGAAAAGTAAACTTGAGCTAAACCTTGTAAGTAACAACTTCTGCAGTAGAATTTTGAAGGTGAGAAAACCCCTACAAGGCCTTCTATGTCAAACACCTTCTAGAAATATTTCAAAACTTGATTGATCAATACACCCTTGGTCTTCAACTTGCAAAAAAAAAACTCCTTAGATGTGCTCAAATTAGCAATTAGAGGTTACCATTGGATCAAAATTATCCAAAAACCCCTAGGTAGACTCTTCTTGAGCTCAATTTGGTCAAAAACTCAAAAAAATATGGCTCTCCAAGCTCTCCCATGAGTTTTAATGTTAACTGTCCTACAAATTGGACCAACAGTCTAACTGTCCTACAAATCCACCCTATTTTTCACAAACGGAGTGACAAATCCACCCTCCGTCAGTGCAATTTGTTGGAACTTTAAATTAGCCAATAACCCCTTAAGACCGAAAATTAAAGTCACATGGCCACATAAGTCCATGGGTTGGGCCTTAACGCCTGCCCCTACCAACCTATCCCTTAAAACTCTAGTGTGTGGTCTTATCGAGTGCCACGGAGCCGAGGGTCGGGCTAACAACCCGCCCTTCCAACTAGGCCCCTTAACGGTTACACATTGGGTTACATGGATATGTTATAAGACCTTGAGTTATTCTCCCCTCTGTAGCGCCCTTTGTAAGCGCCCAACTCTATGCGCCTCAATCCTGTGCTGTGGGATATGGTCATGCGTCAGGGCTAGGGTTAAGCCCTTCTCCACTAGCATTCCCTGTTGGCTCTGTCGGTGGTCCCGTTGATGTTCAAGTGACCAAGGGTTCTAGTTTTCTCCAAGTGCCTTCACCGTCAATTCTAAAAACCTTGCGTTGTGGTCATGTTCTATGTCTGATGACCATGGGTCAGGCCTAAGGTCTTGAGCACCCTTACTCCGATACGTCTTGGGTCATGTGGTTAAGGTTGTGACCAGGGCCCTAGCTTCACAGCCCGACGCCTTCTCCCATTTGCGCGCCTATGAAAACATAAAAGGCATTGGCACCATAAGGTGTTAAGAAATACCATGTACATTGACTGGTAAGGCGCTAGGCTTGAATGACGCAGGTCGTAGGTTCAAACACAATTGAGGCTATGTAACACCTCCTCCTCCTAGATCTACCCAAGTAACCGGCCAATTGGGGTAAACATGCAACGAGAGAGGCCACTATAAGCAATTCAACGTCCTTGGTGACCTTAAGGAAATGGAATCGATCGAACACATCAACCAAACCCATCCACATCAGCAACAACACCCTTAGGAGACATGTCAACCATTTAGACATCTTGTCCCTGAGTCCCATTGATGTTTTAAGCCTTTTAAGCCCTTATTGCTCTCATGCTATAGGAATGACATCGTCCAGAAACCTAGAGTCGCTCTCATAGGTCTATGTTCCAACGTCCATGGACTCTTCTTAGTAGACCTTTTCCAGTGTCCCTGGGATTTGAACCACTTTTCTAGCCTAGAATCCATACCTTTGCCTAGAACTTGTTACAACCTCCAAAATCCATCAAGGACGTGATGACAATACTATAAATCAAAATCAACCTTAGAATTAGGCTTGAGCATCGCCAATCGAGACTGACATTTTGTCAAACACTTGGCATCAATTCAACCTATAGGTTTAGGATACAAGACAGAGCATTAACGACCGAAAGCACTTATGAAACATAACAATAAGGATCACCACATTCTCCATTGAACTGTTATAACCTCAATTAGCTCGTGCATCCATCATTTTAACAATTACAAGTAAATACATGAAATAACCATCACATGAACTAGTCATATAACCATGCTTATAACTAGCATAAAACCATATAAATATCAGAGATATGAAATCCATTAAATCCACATATAAACAAGTGCAAAAGTAAGACAACTTAGCTTTTATTAATCATAGAAAAATCCGACCATGTTCGGGACTTCCACGTACCACTTGGTCATAGACATGGCTGAACCAAATATTTCTTTCAACGAGTCACCCTCATGCCATATTCCAAGCATGAATGTGGGATCTCATAGAATAATGAATGCAAGAACAACCAAGGGAATCCAGATATTAAACCACCTCCACCCTCATCAAATTGTGATCACACTAAAATCGGTGCTCCGATCACGACCAAATCGAACTTGGAATGCCATCCAGAATCCATCAACATCCTTGAGGAATTTTCCGTCTGCTTGTCTCTAAGGCTTTACCACAATCCAATCTTGGATCACTAGGCCTTAAATCAAGACCAGTCTCTCAGGCTTTACAATAATCCAAACCCGGATCACTAGGCCCTAAACTGAGGCTCCTCCCTTAGGCTTTACTGTGTATCCCACCAAAACCAATCAAGGGATTCCTAGGCCTTTGGGAATGAAAATTCAGACCACCTTCGCCCTAGATTCTGAAATCCATCTGGCAAACCAAAGCTCAAAACCGAAATAAACATCCCAACACCATGGCATCCGGAAAAAGGCAAGGCTAGGCTGAAAACCATTGTCATAACCCGACAAAACCATGCCACTAACAGCAAAAGAACCATACACCAACATGCAAAGCGATGCATGTCCATACTAGCTAGGAACTCACCCATGCGAAAGGCTACCTGCAAATATTCCTGCTGAAGTTGCTTGATCCTGCTTTTCTTTCCTTGGTCCTTGTTTTCCTTCCTTTCCCCTTACTTGTTTTTCCTTCCTTTCTCCAAAGTTAGAGTGCTCCAAGAAAAATCTAAGTGACCAATAGTGAGAGAGAGAGAGAGAATAATGAGAGAGCACCAAACTTGAATTGAAGAAAGGTTACCAACTGATCCTCATAAGCCTTTTTATTAATGAGGCCTCTATTTTCTTCATTTTCCATTATTTTCCTTCAATTTCCTCCTCACATGCAACCTGTGACCTTTCACCTTATTTTTCTCCTAACTTGCTTTATTTTTATAAATAAATGTGCCAAAAATTCCATTTTTCCTTTTAATGCTTTAGCCTTACCCTTTTCCAATTTTCCTTAGCCAAAACACACATTCAGTGATGCCCACTATGATATATTTGCCCAACATTCAACTTGGAATAAGTGTCCCTTAACTGTAGTCTTATTTTTACCTTTATTAGATTTTATTACATGAACTTTTCACTAAGATTGTTACAGAACCCTCCCCCCTTGGGGAACACCATCCTTAGTGTTAAACCACACCATGACCTCATCAAAGCCACTGAAAAGCAAACATACTGCCCATGGAGCTTTATAACTTAGCTTGTTGCAGTATTTACAATGAAAGACCTACTCAAAAGCAAAACATCATGACAACATGATAAGATAAGAACCATAATAACATGCACCCATACCACTTATTGGAGCTTTATAACTTAACTCATGACGATATTTACATCCATATACATATACATACATATACCAAAACATCAGCAAAACATATGTCAAACATATACGAACATCAAACCAAAATTGCTTTGCCTCAATCAACAAATAATGAAGGGTAAAGGGCCCGCATCTAATCCGTCATCTCCCATGTAGCTTCTTCAGGCCCAAAGGGCTTCCACTTCACTTTAACTTGCTCTATGGCTCTATTCCTAAGCATGAGATGTTCTGTTACAATATGCATTGAGGCTCTACATGAATTATCCTTCTTGCTCCACCTACAATAAAGACAAATCAATAACACGATCAACATTCTTTACATACTTCTTAAGAAATGAAATATGGAAAAATCATGGATTTTCACTGTTGGAGGCAGTGCAAGTCGATATGCCACTAGTCCAATCCTCTTGAGGATATCAAATGGCCCGCAATACCGTGGTTCCAACTTGGCACATGAACCAATCCTCAAAGAGCTTTTCTTGGGCTTGATCCGAAGATACACATGCTCCCCAACTGAAAACTCATTGATTACCCTATGTTAATATGAATAAATCTTTTGTTTATCATGTGTTTCCTTTAGATTCTTCTTTATAACCTGCATTACCTGCTCCATGTCCGCAAACATATCAGGTCCAATAAGTACCTTGTTCACTAGATCACTCCAACTAATGGGAGTTTTACAACTTCGTCCATACAATGCCTCGAAATGACTCATCCTCAGTGTCTCTAGATAACCATTGTTGTATGTGAACTCAACCAAGGCAAGACACTCCTCCCATTTCCTCTGCTGGTACATCACATACATCCTTAACATATCCTCCAAGATCTTATTGACCTTCTCTATCTATCCATCTGTCCACGGATGATAAGATGTACTGAAGGCCAACTTTGTACCCAAGCCTACAAATAGCTCCTTCCAAATCTTGGAAGTGAAGTTTGCATCCCTATTTGATACAGTCTTCTTTGGAACACCATGCAGTCTCACTATCTCTCTGATGAACACATGTGCTACCTCACTGGTTGAATATGTAGTCTTTTCTGGAATGAATTGAGCAACCTGTTAACCATGACGATAATAAAATCATGTTGCCTCACTATCCTCATAATACCTATAATGAAATTGTAGGTTTTAACCTTGTACAGAAATTACCCGCATACAAATTCTAAAACACATAAAATAAACAATGCGAGAGCATAACACATAAAACACATATACAAAGAGATTTTCCCCTGGATCCCAAAACCGGGACCACCATCTTGATTTTTCATTATGTTCCTTTCAATGTTACAATACATATTTATACATGCCGAAGCATCCAATACCATGGACCGAAAACCATCGCGTCCAAAACCATGGACCGAAAACCATCGCGTCCAAAAAACGTGCGAAAATCATGCACAAAACCATAGGTGGGTCCGCCCAACCTAACATAGGGTCCAAAACCAAAATTTTCCAGGGCGCTGCCCCAAACCCCATAAAGTGGGGTTACGGGTACACCTCAAACTCCCTGTGAGCCCCCCTCTAACCCCCCGGTTAACTACGTGGGCTAGTCGTGGAAAGAATATAACACAACCCAATAGAAACCCATGGAATGACCTCCCATATATGTTTTGGAATCACTATAGGCTATTGTAAACCACCTAGATGCTTACATTCCACATTTACTTGTTGACAATCTAAACATCTAACCACAAACTCTACCACTTCCTTCTTCAAATTCCGCCAGTAGTATAACTTATTTACCACTGTCAATGTCTTATGATATCCTGGATGAACCGAGTATGGCTTGACATGAAACTCTCTCAAGATAAGATTCTTGAGCTCACTGCAATTCGACACATAGATCTGGTCCCTAAATCTCACCAAACCATTTGTCCTTAGATGATAATATTCATCCTAATCACCTGTACATGTACCTGCACTTGTACCTATGCTCTGCTGTAACCTATGCATGATGTCCAAGTACTTGTCATCTCGTGGTCTTGCCTGTAAAATCTTATCCTGTAACTTTGTCCCATAAAAGCTCATAGTTGTTATATGGTTTACCTGTACCATTTTGCTAAGAGAATATCCAACCCGATTCTCCTTTCTTTTGATGTATCTAATCTCGAAGTCAAACTCACTAAGGGTAGCCAACCATCTAGGTTGCCTGGCATTTAGATTCAGTTGGTCAAACAGATACCTCAAACCATTATGATCGCTCATCAATGTAAATCCCCTGCCCTGAAGATAGTGTCTCCACATCTTCAATGCATGTATGATTGCTGCTAGCTCAAGATCATGCGCTGGATAGGTATGCTTGTGCTCATTCAGTTTTCGTGACTCATAGCACACTACATGTCCTTCTTTCATGAGAACTCCACCAAGTCCTCTCTTGTAAGCATCTGTACATACTACAAACTCCTTGTCCAAATCTACAATCTTTAGCACTGGTGCATGTGTCAGCAACTACTTAAGTTGCTCAAAAATAGCCTCACATTCTTCTGTCCATTCTAACTTCTTACCTTTCCAGTGCAATGATGTGATAGGATATGCAATGCGTGAGAAGTTATCTATGAACCTCCTGTAGTAACCTACCAATCCCATAAATGATTTATCTTGATCCAAATTGAATCATTGTATTGATTTTCATCCATATCGATGCATTTGGAGTGGAAAAAGTGGAGGAATCAACTCACAGGACCGTTTTTACCGATGGGACCCAGCTTGGCAAAATGGGGTCTTAAACATTCTAGGAGCGTTTTGAAGCATCAAACAATGTTTTTTTGGGGTAAAATTGTTCCTCTTATGCGCAACACCTTTTTATGTTATTATACACAAAGAGAGATTTCCAACGACGCAAAAATCGTGCCATTCAGAGTTTGTAGGCAAAAGTTATGCCACTCAGAAGTTGACCTTCCTGTTTTCACACCTATAGTTTAGGAGGTTGCCACGTCAACCCCCATTATTCATGGAAAAGGGACTAGCCACGTGTTTTTTTATGTAAAAGACTCTAGAAGAGTCTATTTTGTAACTCTAGTTAAGAGTTGAGGTAGTCAAACTTAACCACTAGTAGGCTATAGGACTATGTTATAACCACGCCATTAGGAGGAAGAGGCATTCCATTATTTCGAGAGCATTTTGTTCCATAGTTGAGCAAAGATAGACAAGAGAGATTGGAGGTAGAGCACACACAAAGGATTTGTGCACTGTAGCAGCCCATGGGCCACAAACATTACTTCTTTATATCTGTAGCCATATTCCCAGAAAGAGAAAGAGAGTGAAACGACCTCATCTTCCATTCAGGTTTTCTCCCGAAAGGGTTTCCAGAGAGCACATCTTGTGTATTATGTGTGCGTGAGATTATTTTTTCATTCTCTACTTTTTTGATTAATTTACTTTTACATGCATGCACTAATCACAATTAATTTTACAGATCTAGAAATTAAATAAAACTGTAATAGTGTAGAATCTCATATTTTTAATATAATATTATCAAATTTGTTGTGACGAACTGTCCAATGGAATATCCACGGTAGTTTACCGATCATTTGGTATTAGAGCGGGTTTCTTTGGGTATTTTGTGGAGATTGCAAGCATATAGATTAGCGAGGCCAAGAATCGTAAAACCCTAATCATGGGCAGCAGATCTATAAATGAACCTCGTGATCCTGCAAAGGTGAGGTTTTCGTGGCTTGAAGAACAAGTCACGGATATAAACCGCAATGTCAACCTCATCATGGTAGCCCTAAGCAATAAGCTAGGGATATTTGGAGAAGAAGGGGGTTCGAATGCACAGGAAAAATCAGAAGGGGGATTAGGAGATCGAGAAGACATAGATAACCAACCGAAGAGAGAAACCGAAAAAGATCAACCCAGTTCAAGTGTCGTGAACCAATCCCTATTTAAAGTGGAAGAAAAAGTCGATATCAAATTGTACCATGATGAGATCGACACTCTGAAGTTGAACCACTAGTTGCAGCAACTATAAGTTTATTTCAGTGTCCATCAGATCAAGGAAGGGCAGAAGATCTCATTCGCGTGACTAAAATTAGAGGGCCAGGCACTGACTTGGTGGGAGAGCCACATGAAAACCCTGAGGTTGGAGGGAGAACCTCTAGTGACTAAGTGGGAGTATTTCAAAACCCTCATTAAGTCATAGTTTTATCCCATTGGGTACGTGGAAGACCAATGGATTTGGTGGCATTACTTCAGGCAAAAGTTGGGTCAATGTGTGTAGGAGTACACCACAGAATTCAGAAATATGACTATAATGTTGGGGATCTCTCCAAAGAACCCAAATGTACTCCTCAAGTATTTGGGGGTTCTGCACCGCCATCTGTGAGCAAGTGATGTTGTTCAAGTCCAAAACAGTGGATGAGGTTTGTGTACAGGCACATGACCTTGAGAACATAGGCCTAAAAAGAGTGCAATCAAGTCGATCAAAGAAAAATGAGCAATAAGACGCTTCTAAGGATGGGAAGAAGAAGAAAAAGGGTGTAAAAGATAAAAAACGGTAACCATAGCACACAAGTGCAAAGATCCTAGCAACCACTACAACATTGATAGCCATACAGAGGAGAAGTGTTGGAAGTTGCATCCATATCTAAACCCAAAGAATAAGAAGAAAGATAATAATAAGAAGAATCTCATGGTCACTGATTCAAGCAACCAAGATAAAAGTAGCTCAGACATGGATGATAAGATAATTTGTACATTAGTGCAGAAGGAGATGAATCTGAGTAGCCTTCAGCAACAGGAAGAGAAAGAAATGACCAAACTCTTCCATGTAAAGATACAGGTCAAGAAGACGAAGATTGATGCTTTGTTTGACAAGGATCGTAGAAAAGTCTGATTGCAGCAGATCTGGTCAAGAAGTTGGGGTTGGAATTTCATGACCATCCAAACCCATATCCACTAGGATGGGTACATAAGGATGCAGAGCTGAAGGTAACAAAACAGTGAAAAATCAGATTTGTTATCAATGCTGATTTTATTGATGAAGTAGATCTGAATGTGGTTCCCCTTGATGTGTGTGTAGCCACACTTGGGAGTCCATACATGTACATGTGTGATTCAATATTCATGAGGAGAGCTAACCAGTATCGGCTATTCAAGCATGGGAAATCATTCATCATTAACGTGCATAAAGGCAAGTCGAAAATTTCATTGGTAAGTGCCAACCAAGCCAAGAAATTGATCAGTTCTAGCAAGAAGTATGTTTTATTGTTTTTAAGAGTAGGTCAGTCTGTAGAGGAGTCAATAAGAGGCAAGGCATCCCTAGAGGGGCATACTAAGAAACAAAAACAACAATTGGAGGAATTGTTATAGGCATACAAGGACGTGTTTCGAGAGCCTAAAGGGTTAACCCTAAGAGAGAAGTGGATCACGAGATCCAGCTATTGTCAGCCTCCCCATTGCCAAATATTAGGCTGTACAAGAAGTTTGTTATAGAAGCAAGTGAGGTGAAGAAATAGTTGCAACATCTGTCGGAACAGGGTGTCATTCGATCGATACATCACCATGTGGGTCACCCATCATCATTGTGCCAAAGAAGGATGGGACTTGGTGGATGTGTATAGATTACAGGGCATTGAATAAAATCACGCTCAAGAACAGATACCCCCTACCCAAGATAGATGATATTCTAGATCAGTTGCAGTAAGAAAGTATTTCACCAAGCTAGACTTGAAGTTTGGATATCACCAAGTTTGAGTCAAAGAAGAAGATACATGGAAGGTCGCCTTCAAAACCAGGCAAGGTTTGTATGAGTGGTTAGTTATGCCATTTGGCCTATGTAATACACCAGCTACATTTATGAGATTAATGAATGATGTAATGCACCCTTTTATAGATTCATTTATTATTGTCTATTTGGATGATATATTGGTATATAGTGTTACCTGGGAGGAGCATATTTCACATTTGACGCAGGTGCTGGAAACATTGAAGAAGCACCAACTGTTAGCAAATATCAAGAAGTGCAAATTTGCGCGGTAGTCCTTGGTGTATTTGGGATATGTGATTGATGGAGGAGAATTGAAGATAGATCCTTCCAAGATGGAGGCCATCATGAAATGGTCGGTGCATACTAATGTTACTAAGGTTAGTAGTTTCATTGGAGAAGCACAGTACTTAAGGAAATTCATAGCCTCGTTTTCATCGGTAGCAGCACTGCTTTATGCCATAATAACAAGTGGTAAGAGTTTCCAGTGGGGAAAAGGGCAGCATAAGGCTTTCGATGAGTTAAATAAGAAGATTAGTGAAGCACTAGTTTTGGCATTACCAAACTTGCAACAACCCTTTGAAGTGTAGACAGATGCAAGTGGGTATGTTATGGGAGTTGTCTTGATGCAAGGAGGAAGGCTCGTTTTCTACTATTCTAAAGTATTTCATGGGGCAGTTCTTAACTACCCTACCCATGATAAGGAGCTTTATGCCATGATGCAAGCTGTAAAGAAGTGGAAGAACTATCTGATGGGAAATGAGACAATAATCCACACAGATCACCAGCCGTTACAGTTCTTGTAGGCCCATAATAAGCAACAACAGGCTAAGCACTACAAGTGGATGGGATTTTTACAGCAGTTTCATTTGGTGATCAAGTATAAGAAGAGAAACACAAACAAGTTGGTCGATATGCTTTCAAGGCCACCCACGTCAAAGATTACAACTTTTGGGGCTCTTATGGACATGGATCCATTCACCCATGATGCATACAAAGAGGCACATTAAGAAGATGAGGACTTGAAGGAGGTGTATCAGTAGCTGTAGAGTCAAATTCATGTGCATGATGGTGACAACACCGTTGACTACCATCTCCAGATGGGTTACTCTACAGGCTGGATAAGCTATGTGTTCCCAAAGGTGAGTGTTTGTAGTTGATTAGAAAGGCTCACACCTCCAAGGTTGCACGACACTTTGGTGCAGGGAAGATCATGGCTAAATTTCAGAGGTATGTGTATTGGCCCATGATGAAAGAATGTGTAGCTAGGTTCATAAGAGGATGCATGCTTTGTTGTACTAGCAAGCCTAGCAACAGGAAACAAGGTTTGTATCATCCCTTATCTGTACCTACTCGTACTTGGGAAAGCATTTCCATGGACTTTGTGAGAGGTTTACCGATAACCAAGAAGGGACATGATTACCTGCTCGTGGTAGTTGATAAGGTCAACAAGATGTGTGTTTTGATGCCTTGTAAAAAGACCATCAGCGGACAAGAGGTGGCAACCTTGTTCTTTGGACAGGTCTTGGTGCACTTTGGGATACCAAGGTGCATCATTTCAGAAAGGGATACAAGATTTCTTAGTGCATTATAGACTACATTGTGGGAGAAGATGGACACAAAGTTGAAGAGATCTACAACATTCCATCCACCGACATATGGGCAGATAGAAGTAGTCAATAAGACTTTGGTGCAACTTCTGAGGGGTTACAACCAGAAGCATTCGAGGTGTATCCGGTATATATACAACATTCTTATAATCGAGCAGTCCACACTTCTACAGGAAAGTCCCCATTTGAAACTTGTTTTGGATATTTGTCACCTTCACCTTTGGATATTGCATATGGGCAACAAGGAGAAGTGAAGGAAGACCTTACAAGAGATGCTTTGAGGGCTGAAAAATTTATAGAGAAGATCATGCAGATCCATATACAAGTACAGGAAACACTGCAAAAGTCACAGGTGAAGTATAAGGTTGGGCATGATCAGTAGAGAACAGAGAAATCATTCAAGGTGGGAGACAGAGTATGGCTACAGTTGAACAAGGAGACGCTACAGGGGCGTGGTAAGAAAATCAAGGTTCTAAGGTATGGTCCCTTTGAAATACTAGAAAAGGTGGGTGATAATGCTTATAGACTCAGTTTACCACCATCTATGCGCATTTACTCAGTTGTAAATGTAGAGAATTTGAAACTCTACAAGCCTTCCCTGCTAGATAGGAAGAGGAACAGGTCCTACCTTCTGTGGAGGATTTGGCACCAGACGCTCAGAAAAAGTTGACAGAAGATACAGTTTTGCAGAAGAGGTCCAAAACTACAAGACAAGGGCAACAAGACTTTTGGTAGATTGGGTTGAAGGGACAACTTCCACGCAAAGCTAAATGGTACGCCAGAGAGAAGGTGGAGGAAAAATTTCCTCACCTCATTTAGTAAAAGATTTTGGGGAACAAAAGCCTCCCAAAATGGGGAGGTGTGATCCAAATTGGATCATTATATTGTTTTCCATCCATCTCGATCCATTTGGAGTGGAAAAAGTGGAGGAATTAGCTCATGGGACTGTTTTTATCGGCCCAACTCAGTTTGGTGAAACGGGGTCCGAAACATTCGGGGAACGTTTTGAGGCATCAAACAACATTTTTTGGGGGCAAAAATTTGTCACGTGAGCGCCATACTTTTCCATGCTATTCTACACACACACACAGAGCTTTCCAACGACGCAAGAATAACATCAATCAGAGTTTGTATGCAAAAGTTATGCCACCCATAAGTTGACTTTCCCATCACACCTATAGTTCGGGAGGATGCCACATCAGCCCCCATTATTCATAGAAAAGGGCTAGCCATGTGTTTGTGATGTAAAATAATTTAGAAGAGTATATATTGTAACTCTAGTTAAGAGTTGAGGTAGTCAAACTTAACCACTAGTAGGCTATCAAGCTGTGTTATAACCGGGCCACTAGGAGGAAGAGGCATTCCATTCTTTTGAGAGCATTTTGTTCCATAGTTGAGCAAAGATAGCCAGAAGAGATAGGAGGTAGAGCACACAAAGAGGATTTGTGCACTATAGCAGCCCATGGGCCACAAACATTACTTCTTTGTATCTGCAACCATATTTCCAGAAAGAGAAAGAGAACGAAGCAACCTCACCTTCTAGATGGGTGTTCTCCCAAAAAGGTTTCCCATAGAACATATCTTGTGTATTATGTGTGTGAGAGCTTATTTTGTTGTACTCTACTTTTATGCTTGATTTAATTTTACACGCATGCAATAATGACAACTAATTTTACAGATCTAGAAATTAAATAAAATTGTAATAATGTAGAATCTCAAATTTTTAATATAATATTATCATATCTGTTGTGATGAACTGTCTAGTGGAATATCCACGGTAGTTTATGGATCATCACCTCATTCACATTCTTACGAGCTTCCCACTCCATGATAGCCATTATCTTCTCTGGATTTACTACTATGTCGTCCTTAGAGATAACATTCCCCAAGTAATGTACCTCAGTCTGAAAGAGATGCACTTGCTAAGTTTAGCATACAACTAATGCTCTTTTAGAAATCTGAACACTGATGCTAAATGCTCAATATGTTCTTCCTCGTTCTTAGAATATACCAATATGTCATCAATGAATACAATAACAAACTTGTCCAGATAAGGACGCAACACACTATTCATCAACACATGAATGTAGTTGGAGCATTAGTCAAACTGAAGAGAAAAACAACAAACTCATAATGCCCATACATAGTCCTGAATCCTTAGTAATGGGTACTTGTTCTTGACCGTTGCCTTATTCAACTCCCTGTAATCAATGCACAATATGAGAGTACCATCCTTCTTCTTTATGAACAACACTAGTACACCCAAAGATGATACACTTGGCAAAATGTATCCCTTGTTAAGCATCTCCTCTAACTGCAACTTCAACTCTACCAACTTAGGTGTGCTCATCATGTCAGGTGTTTTTGATGTCGAAGTTGCCTCTGGCACCAACTCAATAGAAAAGTATACCTCCTTGTGAGGTGGCAACTATGTAATGTTCCTAGGGAATACATCCCAAAACTGCTACAAAACTGGGTACCTACTTTTCACATTTGCATCCTCAACTTCCTTACCTTAATCACTAGAAATGTGCACTACAAACATCACACAACCTTTTATGCAACTACACTTAACCTACATAGTGGTAACCATCCTCAATGATGTACGCTTCTTCTTTCCCTACAAAGACCTCTTTTCTCCACTATCATCCACACACTCAATGGCCTTGTTGAAGCAATCCACTATGGTTTTTTGAAGGTATAGCCAATCCATATCCAAAATCATAATATACGATCCCAATGGCAACACATTCAAATGTGCTAATGTAGGCATACCATTTAACTCAAATGCACGAGCTCTTACCCAATGGTGAACTCGCTTCTTTGTACCTGTAGCCAATTGTACCAACCCAAATTTTGCATGCACTTCTTTTCTCAAACCACACTTATCCACCAGGTTAGGATTAATATAACTATAGTTAGATATATGATCAATCAAAATAGAAATAACTTGTTCACAAATCTTACCATCCATCTCAATGATCGATACGTGATGATCCGCTTGCCTGTTGTTTAACGCTGCATAGATCCGAGGAATTCTATGACCAATATTACCAACTGTATGCGCCTCTTGAGCACTATAGATCTAGGTCCTACCACCATTCAAATACTACGGAAATCCCTCTTACGATGATCCTTACCACATATCCAACACTAAAATGGTTCCCTACCACCGCCTCTAGCCTGTTGCTCTCCATATCCTTTCTCAACTGTATTGAACCTCTTGTAAGGAACTACCTTTTCTTTCTCACTTGCATCTTGATGTCTTCCTCACTTTGGTGGCCATTTTCCTTTATCTTTCTCATTTCTTTTCAAGGCACGCTTAGGCTCAACTTTGCGATTTCACTGCTCATAACAATGTTTCAACTTTCGGATGGCCTCCTCCAACAATCTAGGCTCATCGAACTCAATCCGGTCTCTGTATGCTACTGGCAGTCCACTGATGAATCTTTGAACCTTGGCCTTCTCCTCCTTGAGGTAAGGAACATATCTCAATAGCTCCAAGAACCTACTAGTATACTCATCATCTATCATGGAACCCATCCATAGCTCATAAAACTCCTTAGCTCTGTCATCAACGTATCTTTCCGAAAAATACTTCTTCTTGAAGAGGATTTCAAACACATGCCAAGTCAAATCTTCCTCATGTATACCTTTGACATTCTTCATGTTTTCCCACCAAATATCCGCTTTACCTTTGAGACTGGAAGTAGCTATTTTTGCTTTCATGTTTTCTGAATAATCATGCAAATAGAAGAATTTCTTCATACCAAGAAACCACACCTCTGCATCTTGTGATTTCTTAATCTCTCCATCAAAGGAAGGTGGCTTCTCTTTCTTAAACTCATCTGACAAGTATCCACTGTCACTTCTCTTGTAAGGATGATAACGATGATGATCATGATGCCTATCACAACCAGAACAAGAATAGTACTTGTGTCTATCCGCTCTTCTATCCAAAGTATTTAACAACCTGCCATCTCTCACTATGTCAGATCTATTTGACGTGTGTCTACTAGGAGGCCTACTACCATATGCCCCATTATTTATGTCCTCCTATCCATTATTGATTCAAAGTTGCCCCTATCACTGTGATTTTGACAAACTTTGAAGTAGTATCACATTCACCTCTACTTATTTCTCTTGTGCCTACATGATTTTGTCATTGTATGCTTTGCAACTCCTTATTTCTTCCTTCAAGCTACTCAATGTGTCTGCCAAGTCAAAAGAGTACCCCACACCACGCTGCCCATCTGATTCATAGAGAGATTCTATGTAGTTGACCAACTTGATATCCATTCAATCTCTTTCCTACAACGCATACTATGTCAACTAAACCAAATCAAAATAAACCAAAATACCTTACCATAATTCGAGGAGGATACCTTGTCTGCAAGATCATCAAATTAGCGTGATACATGTATAACATAAACATAATAGCATATAGACATATATCAAATAAGTTCATCAACACAAAAACAATGTTCTATTTAGGGTCTGGAAACTTAGAGGCGCACTCACAGGGTTATGTGCCACTGTCGATGGACTCTTCTCAGCAAACTAGTGCCATCGTCTCTGATATTTGAGCCACTTTTCTATCTTAGAATCTCAAGCCATGCCCAGAACTTGTTACAACCTCTAGAATCCATCAAGGACATGATGATGATACAATAAATCAAAATCAACCTCAGGATTAGGGCTGAGCATCCCCAACCAGGACTGACATTCTATCAAACACTTGGCATCAATGCAACCTACAGGTTTAGGATACAAGACAGAGCATGAATGACTGAAATCACTTATGAAAGATAACTAGAAGGATCACCACCTTCTCCATTAAACTGCTATAACCTTAATTAGGTCTTGCATCCATCATTTTAACAATTACAAGTAAATACATGAAATAACCATGACATGAACCAGTCATATAACCATCATAAAACCGTATAAATATCAGAGATATGACAACCATTAAATCCACTTATAAACAAGTGCAAAAGCAAGAGAACTTAGCTTTTATTAATAATAGGCAAATCCAACTAGGTTCGGGACTTCCACGTACCACCCAACTATAGACATGGCTTGAGAAAAATATTTCTTTCATCCAGTCACCCTCATGCCATATTCCAAGTATGAATGTGGGATCTCATAGAATAACCAATCCAAGAACAACCAAGGGAATCCACAGGTTAAACTAGCTCCACCCTCATCAAATTGTGATCACACCAAAACCGGTGCTTCAATCAGAACCGAACCGAACTTGGAATGCCATTCGGAATCCATCACTATCCTTGAGGAATTTTCTATCTCCTTGTTTCTCAGGTTTACCGCGATCCAATCTCGGATCATTAGGCCCTAAACCAAGACCGGTCTCTCAGGGTTTACCACAATCTAAACCCAGACCACGAGGCCCTAAACCGAGACTCCTCCCTCATCCTTTATCATGTATCCCACCAAAACTAGCCAAGGGATTCCTAGGCCTTTGGGAATGAAAATTGAGACCACCTTCACCCCAGATTCTAAAATCCATTTGGCAAACCAAATCTCAAAACCAAAATAAACATCCCAACACCCTCGCATCTGGAAAAAGGCAAGGCTAGGTTGAAAATCACTATCACAAGCCGACAAAACCATGCCACTGACAACAAAAATAACCATACACCAACATGCAAAGCCATGCATGTCCAAACCAACTGGGAACTCACACATGCAAAAGGTTACCTGCAAGTATTCCTGCAAATGTTGCTTGATCCTGCATTTCCTTCCTTCATATTTGCTTTCCTTCCTTTCCCCTTTCTTACTTTCCTTCCTTGCTTCAAAGCTAGAGTGCTTCAAGAAAACTCTAAGTGACCAAGAGAGAGAGAGAGAGAGAGAGAATAATGAGAGAGCTCCAAACTTGAACTGAAAATAGGTTACAAACTGATCCTCATAAGCCTTTTTATTAATGAGGCCTCTATTTTCTTTATTTTCCATTATTTTCCTTCAATTTCATCCTCACATGCAACCTGTGACCTTTCACCTTACTTTTCTCCTAATTAACCTTATTTTCATAAATAAATGTGCCAAAATTTTCTTTTTTTCCTTTTAATGCCTTTACCTTGGCCTTAGCCTTTGGCAATTTCCCTTAGCCAAAATACACATCCAGTGATTCCCACTAGGATATATTTGCCCAACATTAAGCTTGGAATAAGTTTCCCTTAAATGTGGTCTTATTTTTCCTTTATTAAATTTTATTACATGAACTTTTCACCAGGGTTGTTACGAGACCCTCCCCCATGGGGAACACCGTCCTCAATGTTAAACCACACCATCACCTTAGCAAAACCGTTGAAAAGCAAATATACTGCCCATGGATCTTTATAACTTAGCTTGTTGCAGTATTTACAAGGAAAGACCTACTCAAAATCAAAACATCATGACAACGTGACAAGATAACAACCATAATAACATGACACCCATACCGCTTATTGGAGCTTTATAACTTATCTCATGGTGGTATTTACATCCATATACATATACATACATATAACAAAACATCGGCAAAACATATGCCAAACATATACCAACATCAAACCAAAGCAACTTTGCCTCAACTGGCAAACAGTGTACAGGACCCGCATCTGATCCGCCATCTCCCAAGTAGCTTGTTCAAGCCTAAAGTGCTTCCACTACACTTTAACTTTCTCTATGACTTTATTCCTTAGCATGAGGTGTTTCCGTTGTATATGTACTGAGGCTCCGGGTGGAACTCTCCTTCTTGATCCACATGTAATACAAACCAATCAATAACGTGATCAACATCCTTTATATACTTCTTAAGCAATGAAATATGGAAAACAACATGGAATTTCACTATTGGAGGCAGTGCAAGTCGATATTCCACTGGTCCAATCCTCTCAAGGATCTCAAAAGGGCCGCAATATTGTGGTGCCAACTTTGCACATGAGCCAATCCTCTAAGAGATTTTCTTGGGCTTGTTGCGCAAATACACATTCTCCCCAACCTTAAACTCCTTGAATATTGTGTGTTAATATGCATAACTCTTCTATCTATATTGTGTTTCCTTTAGATTCTTCTTTATAACCTCCATTTCCTGCTCCATGTCTGCCAACATATCCAGTCCAATAAGTGCTCTGTTTACTGAATCACTCTAGCTAATGGGAGTGTTGCAACTCTGTCCATACAATGCCTAGAAAGGACTCATCCTCAATGACTCATGATAACCATTGTTGTATGCAAACTCAACCAGTGGAAGATACTCCTCCCATTTCCTTTACTGGTGCATCATGTACATCCTCAACATATCCTCCAATATCTTGATGACCCTGTTTATCCGTTCATCTTTTTGCAGATGATAAGTTGTGCTGAAGGCCAAATTTGTACCCAAGTTTGCAAATAGCTCCATCCAAAACTTGGAAGAGAACTTTTCCTCCATGTTCGACACAATCTTATTCAGAACACCATGCAATCTGAGTATCTCTCTGATGAACACCTGTGCTACGTCACTGGCTGGATATGTAGTCTTTAATGGAAGGAAGTGAGCTACCTTGCTCAACTTGTCAACCATGACCATAATAGAATCATGCTGCCTCATTGTCCTTGGAAGACTTGTAATGAAATCCATGGAAATTACCTCCCATTTCCATTTCAGAATCGCTATAGGCTGTAGTAAACCACCTGGATTCTTACATTCCACCTTTACCTGCTAACAATCTAAACATCTAGCCACAAACTCCGCCACTTCCTTCTTTAGATTTGGCTAATAGTAGAACTTCTTTACCTCCGTCAACATCTTCTGATATCCTGGATGACCCAAGTATGGATTGACATGAAACTCTCTCAAGATAAACTTCTTGAGCTCATTGCAATTTGACACATAGATACAATCCATAAATCTCAACAAACCATCTACTATGAGGTGATAATCTACATCTTGATCACCTTTACCTATACCTGCACATGTACCTGCACTTGTACCTATGATTTGCTGTAACATGTGCATGATCTCCATGTATTTGTCATACCGAGGTCCTGCCTTCAAGATCCTATCTTGTAACTCCGTCCCATAAGAGCTCATAGTTGCTATATGATTTACCTGTACCTTCCTGCTAAGAGAATATGCAACCCGGTTCTCCTTTCCTTTGATGTATCTAATCTCAAAGTAATACTTACTGAGGGTAGCCAACCATCTAGCTTGCTTGGCATTTAGGTTCGACTGGTCAAACAGATACGTCAATCCACTGTGGTTGCTCATCAATGTAAATCTCCTACCTAGAGGATAATGTCTCCACATCATCAATGCATGTATGATCGTTTTTAGCTCAAGATCATGCGTTGAACAGTTCTTCTCGTTCTCATTCAATTTCCGTGATTCATAGCACACTACCTGTCCTTCTTTCATGAGAACTCCTCCAAGTCCTCTCTTGCAAGCATTTGTACATAATACAAACTCCTTGTAGGGATCCACAGTCTTTAACACTGGTGCATGTGTCAACAACTGCTTAAGCTGCTCAAAACTAGCCTCACATTCTTTTGTCCATTCAAAATTCTTACCTTTTCGCTGCAATGATGTGATAGGACATGGAATGCGTGAGAAGTTCCTGATGAACCTCCTGTAGTAATCTGCCAATCCCATAAATGATCTCACCTCATCCACATTCTTAGGAGCTACCCACTCAATGATAGCCTTTATCTTTCCTGGATCTACTGGTATGTTGTCCTTAGAGACAACATGGCCCAATTAATGTAACTCAGTCTAAAATAAGTTTGACTTGATATGTTTAGCATACAACTAATGCTCTCTTAGAAATCTCAATAATGTTGCTAAATGCTTAACATGTTCTTCCTCATTCCTAGAATATACTAATATGTCATCAATGAATACAAAAACAAACTTGTCCAGATAAGGACGCAACACACTATTCATCAAATGCATGAAGGTAGTTGGAGCATTAGTCAAACCGAATGGAACAACAACAAACTCACAATGCCCATACCTGGTCCTGAACGCAGTATTGAAGATATCATCTTACTTGATGCGTACCTGATGGTATCTTGACCTCAAGTCGATCTTAGAGAACATTGTTTCTCCCTTCAATTGATCAAACAAATCATCAATACTCGGTAATGGGTATCTGTTCTTAATCGCTACCTTATTGAGCTACCTATAATCAATGCACAATCTAAGAGTACCATCCTTCTTCTTTACGAACAACACTAGTGCACCCCAATACGATACACTTGGCCTAATTTATCCCTTGTGAAGCATCTCCTTTAATTTCAACTTCAACTCTACCAACTCAGGTGTGCTCATCCTGTAAGGTGCTTTTGGTGCTGGAGCTACCCTTGGTGTCAACTCAATAGAAAAGTCTACCTCCCTATGACATGGTAACTCTGTAATGTCCTCAGGGAATACATCCCGAAATTGCTACAAAACTGGGTACCTGCTTAACACATCTGCATACTCAACTTCCTTACCTTTATCACTAGAAATGTGCACTACAAACATCACACAACCTTTTATGCAACTACGCTTAGCCTACATAGCAGTAACCATCCTCACTGATGTAGGCTTCATATTCCCCTGTAAAGTCCTCTTTTCTCCACTATCATCCACACACTAAATGGCCTTGTCGAAGCAATCCACTTTGGTTCTGTGAAGGTATAGCCAATCCATACCCAAAAGCATATTATACGATCCCAATGGAAATACCTTAAAATGTGTTGTTGTAGGCATACCATTTAACTCAAATACACAAGCTCTTACCCAATGGTGAACTCGCTTCTTTGTACCTGTAGCCAACTGTACCAACCAAGATTATGCATGCACTTATTTTCTCAAACCACATGTATCCACCAAGTTAGGATTAATATAGCTATAGTTAGATCCAAGATCAATCAAAATAGAAATAACTTAATAACAAAGCTTATCATCCATCTCAATGATCGATGTCTGATGATCCATCTTCTTGTGGTTCAAAATTGCATATATTCGAGGAATGCTATGACCAACATCACCAACTCTATGCGCCTCCAAAGCACTATATATCTGGGGTCTGCCACCACTTTGATGCTATGGATAATCCCTCTTACGATGATCATTACCACATATCCAACACTGTAATGGTTCCCTACCACCGCCTCTAGCCTACTGCTCTCCATGTCCTTTCTCGGCTGTATTGAACCTCTTGTAAGGAACTACATTTTATTTCTGACTTGCATCTTGAGGTCTTCCTCTCTTTGGGGGCCATTTTCCTTTAGCTTTATCATTTATTTTCAAGTCATGCTTAGGCTCAACTTTGTGCTTCGACTACTCATAACAATGTTTCAACTTTCGAATGGCCTCCTCCAATGATCTAAGCTCATCAAAATCAATCCGATCTTTGTATGCTAATGGAAGTCCACTGATGAATCTTTGAAACTTTGCCTTCTCCTTCTTGAGGTAAGGCACATATCTAAACAACTGCAAGAACCTACTAGTATACTCATCATCTGTCATGGAACCCATTCACAACTCACAAAACTCCTTAGCTCTATCATCAAAGTATCTTTCCGACAAATACTTCTTCTTGAAGAGCCTTTCAAATGCATGCCAAGTCAAATATTCCTCATGTATACCTTTAACATTCTTCACATCTTCACACCAAATATTTGCTTTACCTTGAGATTGAAAGTGGCTATCTTTGCTTTCATGTTTTCTGAATAATCATGTAATCGGAAAAATTTATTCATACTAAGTAACCACGCCTCTGAATTCCATGATTTCTTCATCTTGACATCAAAGGTAGGTGGCTTTTCTTTCTTAAACTCATCCAAAAAGTATCCCCTATCACTCCTCCTCTAAGGATGATAACGATGACGATCATGATGCATGTCAGAACTAGAACTAGAATAGTACCTGTGTCTATCACCTGTCCTATCTAGAGTATCCAACAACATGCCATCTCTCACTGTGTCATATCTATCTGACCTGTGTCTACCAGGAGGCCTACTACCATATGCCCCATTAGTTCTGTCCTCTTGTCCATGATTGATCCGAAGTGGACCCTGTCACTACAATTCTGACAAGCTTTGAATTAGTATCACATTCACCTCTACTTATTTCTCTTGTGCTTGCATGATTTTGTCATTCACTGCTTTGCAACTCCTTATTTCTTCCTTTAAGCTTCTCAATGTGTCTGCCAAGTCATAAGAGTGCCCACACCATACCGCACATCTGATTCATAAGGAGATTCTATGTAGTCTACCACCTTGCTAGCCATTTGATCTCTTTCTTGCAAGGCATACTATGTTAGCTAAACCAAATCACAATAAACCAACATACCTTAGAATAATTTGGGCAGGATACCTTGTCTGCAAGATCATCAAATAAGCATGATACATGTATAACATAATAGCATATAGACATATATCAAATAAGTGCATCAACACATAAACATCATTCTAGTTAGGGTCTAGTCATCAATGCAAGGCCATATCAACAATGCATACTATGACGTCATGCATGACAACAACCATTACCCATTGTACACATTTCCACATGAAACTATCAACATGCATAAGAAATTCCTAATAAACTACACATACGTATGAACATTGTAGTCGAGCATAAGAGATAAATTATTGTAACCAACATATAAGATTGATACATGTAATAAAAAAACCAAGAATGCAACCTAACATACAAGGATGTAATCAAGCTGCATATAATCATATAAGTAGTCATATACTTCTGATGATGCATTGCACAAAATCAACATCATTTTCCTCATGACAACCTTACTATAGCTATGATCAACATGATGCAATGCAACAAGCACATGGAATGAAAGTGTAAGAGACGCAAATGCAACTGACATGCATTTATGACCAGCACATTCACCCATGAAGAGCGCAACCACACTTTGATACCAATCTGTAACACCCCCTCCTGCCAAGTCTACCTAAGCAACCGGCTAGCTGGGGTAAACACGCGACAAGAGAGGCCACTATAAGGGATTTAACCTCCTTAGTGACCTTAAGGAAATGGAATCGAAGGAACACATCAACCAAACCCATCCACATGAGCAACAACACCATTAGGAGACATGTCATCCACTTAGACATCTTGTCCCTAAGTCCCATTGACATTTTAAGCCTTTTAACCCTTGGTCACTGTCATGTTAAAGGCATGACAATAGCCAAAAACCCAGAGTTGCTCTCACAGGCCTATGTGCTAGCGTCCATGCACTCTTCTTAGTAGACCTGTGCCAGCGTCCCTAGGATTTGAGCCACTTTTCTAGCCCAGAATCTCAACCTCTGCCTAGAACTTGTTACAACCTCTAGCATCCATCAAGGACATGATGAGGATACTAATAAATCAAAACCAACCTAAGGATTAGGCATGAGCATCCCCAACTAGGACTGACATTCTATCAAACACTTACATCAATGCAACCTACAAGTCTAAAATACAAGCCAAAGCATGAATGACTGAAAGCACTTATGAAACATAGCCAGAAGGATCACCACCTTTTCCATTGAACTGTTATAACCTAAATTAGGTCTTGCATCCATCATTTTAACAATTACAAATAAATACATGAAATAACCACGACATGAACCAATCATATAACAATGCTTATAACCATCATAAAACCGTATAAGTATCATAGATATGACAACCATTTAATCCACATATAAACAAGTGCAAAAGTAATAGAACTTAGATTTTATTAAACATAGGAAATTTGACCAGGTTCGGGACTTCCTCGTACCACCCGTCCATAGACATGGTTGAACAAAAATAATTTTTTTCTAGCCAGTCACCCCCATGCCATATTCCAAGCATGAATGTGGGATCTCATAGAACAACCAATCCAAGAAAAACCAAGGGAATCTAGAGGTTAAACTACCTGCGCCCTCATCAAACCGTTATCACACCAAAAATGGTGCCCTGATCACAACTAAACCGAACTTGGAATGCCATCCAAAATCCATCACCGTCCTTGAGGAATTTTTTATCTCCTTGTCTCTCAGGCTTTACCACAATCCATTTCGGATCACTAGGCCCTAAACCAAGACCAGTCTCTCATATTTTACTGCAATCCAAACCCAGATCACTAAGACCTAAAACAAGACTCCTCCCTCAAGCTTTACATTGTATCCCTCCAAAATCGTTCAAGGGGTTCTTAGGCCTTTGGGAATGAAACTTGAGACCACCTCCACCCTGGATTCTAAAATCCATCCGGCAAACTAAGCTCAAAATCGAAATAAACATCCCAACACCATGGCATCTGAAAAAAAGGCAAGGATAAGTTGAAAACCACTGTCATAACCCGGTAAAATCATGCCACTAACAACAAAAGAACCATACACAAACATGCAAAGCCATGCATGTCCAGACTAGCTAGGAACTCACACATGTAAGTACTCTTGTTGAAACTGCTTGACCCTACTTTTCCTTCCTTGATCCTTCCTTTCCTTCCTTTCCCCTTGCTTGCTTTTCCTTCCTTGCTCTAAAGCTAGAGTGCTCTAAGAAAATTATATGTGACTAAGAGAGAGAGAGAGAGAGAATAATGAGAGAGCTCCAAACTTGAACTAACAAAAGGTTACCAATTGATCCTCAGAAGCCTTTTTATTAATGAGGCCTCTATTTTCTTCATTTTCCATTATTTTCCTTCAATTTCCTCCTCACATGCAACCCGTGACCTTTCACCTTACTTTTGTCCTAATTTCCTTTATTTTCATAAATAAATGTGCCAAAAATGTCGTTTTGCCTTTTAATTCCTTTGCCTTTGCCTTTGCTAATTTTCCTTAACCAAAACATACATCCAGTGATGCCCACTAGTATATCTTTGCCCAACATTCATCTTGGAATATGTGTCCCTTAATTGTGGTCTTATTTTGCCTTTATTAAATTTTATTACGTGAACTTTTCACCAGGGCTGTTATAGGACCATGATCCCCCTTGGGGAGCACCGTCCTCGGTGTTAAACCACACCATGACCTCAACAAAAATATGAAAAGAGAACATACTCCCCATGGAGCTTTATAATTTAGCTCGTTGCAATATTTACAATGAAAGACCTGCTCAAAAGCAAAACATCATGACAACATGACAAGATAACAACCATAATAACATGACACCCATATCGTTTATTGGAGATTTATAACTTATCTCATGGTGATATTTACATCCATATACATATACATACATACACCAAAACATGAACAAAACATTTACCAAACATATACCAACATCAAATCAAAGCGACTTTGCCTCAACTACAAATAATGAAGGATATAGGGCTCGCATCTGATCCGCTAGCTCCCATGGAGCTTCTTCAGGCCCAAAGTGCTTCCACTGCACTTTAACTTGCTCTATTGCTCTATTCTTGAGCATCAGATGTTTCCACTGCAATATGCACTAAGGATTTGGCTGGAACTCTCATTCTTTCTCCATTTGTAATACAGACCAATCAATAACATGATCAACATTGTTTATATACTTCTTAAGTAATGAAATATGGAAAACATCATGGAATTTCACTATTGGAGGCAGTGCAAGTCAATATGCCACTGGTCCAATCCTCTTAAGGATCTCTAAAGGCCCACAATACCATGGTTCCAACTTGGCACATGAACCAATCATCAAAGAGATTTTCTTAGGCTTGATGCACAAATACACATGCTCCCCAACTCGAAACTCCTTGAATAACTTGTGTTGATCCACATAACTCTTATGTCTATCCTGTGAAACCTTTATATTCCTCTTTGTAACTTGCATTTCCTGCTCCATGCCCGCCAACATATCCGGTCCAATAAGTACCTTGTTCACTGGATCACTCTAGTTAATGGGAGTGTTACAACTTCGTCCATACAATGCCTCGAAAGGACTCATCCTCAGTGACTCCTGATAACCATTATTGTATGAAAACTCAACCAATGGAATATACTCCTCCCATTTCCTTTGTTGGTGCATCACATACATCCTCAACATATCCTCCAAGATCCTGTTGACCCTCTCTGCCTATCCATCTGTCCGCGGATGATAAGTTGTACTGAAGGCCAACTCAGTACCCAAGCCTGCAAATAGCTCCTTCCAAAACATAGAAGTGAACTTTGCATCCATGTTTAACACAATATTCTTCGAAACAACATGTAGTCTCACTATCTCTCTAATGAACACCCATGCTACTTCATTGGTTGAATATGTAGTCTTTACTGGAATGAAGTGAGCTATCTTGCTCAACCTGTCAACCACGACCAAAATAGAATCATGTTGCCTCATTGTCCTCGGAAGACCTGTAATGAAATCCATGGAAATGATCTCCCATTTCCATTTTGGAATTGCTATAGGCTGTAGTAAACCACCTGGATGCTTACATTCCACCTTTACCTGCTGAAAATTTAAACATCTAGCCATGAGCTCTACCACTTCCTTATTCAGATTTAGCTATTAGTAGAACTTATTTATTTCCGTCAACATCTTCTTATATCCTGGATGACCCAAGTATGGCTTGACATGAAAATCTCTCAAGATAAGCTTCTTGAGCTCACTACAATCCGACACAAAGATTCGGTCCCTAAATATCACCAAACCATTTGCCGTGAGACGATAATTTGCATCCTGATCACCTGTACCTATACCTACACTTGTACCTATGCTTTGCTCTAACCTATGCATGATCTCCATCTACTTGTCATCTAGCGGTCCTGCCTGCAAGATCCTATACTATAACTCTGTCCCATAAGAGCTCATAGCTACTATATGATTTACCTGTACCTTCTTGATAATAACATCTGTAACCTAATTCTCCTTTCCTTTGATGTATCTTATCTCGAAGTCGAACTCACTAAGGGTAGCCAACCATCTAGCTTGCCTGCCATTTAGATTCGGTTGGTCAAACAGATACCTCAACCCACTGTGATCACTCATCAATGTAAATCTCTTGCCCAGAAAATAGTGTCTCGACATCTTCAATGCATGTATGATCATTGCTAGCTCAAGATCATGCGTTAGATAGTTCTGCTCATGCTCATTCAATTTCCATGACTCATAACACCACCTATCCTTCTTGCATGAGAACTCTATCGAATCCTCTCTTGCAAGCATCTGTACATACTACAAACTTGTCTAAATCTACAATCTTTAGCACTGGTGCATGTGTCAACAACTGCTTAAACTGCTCAAAACTAGCCTCACATTCTTCTGTCCATTGAAACTTATTACCTTTCCACTGCAATGATGTGATAGGATATGCAATGTGTGAGAAGTACCTGATGAACCTCCTGTAGTAACCTGCCAATCCCATAAATGATCTCACCTCATCGACATTCTTAGGAGCTCCCCACTCTATGATAGCCCTTTTCTTTTCTAGATATACCGCTACACCGTCCTTAGAGACAATATGCCCCAAGTAACGTGCCTCAGTCTAAAAGAAGTTGCACTTGCTAAGTTTAACATACAATTGATGCTCTCTTGGCAATCTCGACATTGCTACTAAATGTTCATCATGTTCTTCCTCATTCTTAGAATATATCAATATGTCATCAATGAATACACTAACAAACTTGTCTAGATAAGGACACAACACACTATTCATCAAACACATGAATGTAGCTGGAGCATTAAACAAACCAATTGGAACAACGACAAATTCATAATTCCCATACCTGGTACTGAATGCAGTCTTGAAGATATCAGGAACTTCTCACACATTGGATATCCTATCACTTCAACTGATCAAACAAATCATCAATCCTCAGTAATGGGTACATGTTATTGATTATTACCTTGTTTAGATGCCTGTAATCAATGCACAATCTGAGAGTACCATCCTTGTTCTTTACAAACAACACTGGTGCCCCCAAGGCGATACTCTTAGTCTAATTTATCCCTTGTCAAACGTCTCCTTTAACTATAAATTCAACTCTACCAACTCATGTGTGCTCATCCTATAAGGTGCTTTTGATGCTGGAGCTGCCCTTGGGACCAACTCAATAAAAAATTCTACCTCACTGTGAGGTGGCAACTCTGTAATTTCCTTAGGGAATACATCTTGAAACTACTGCAAAACTGGGTACCTGCTTAACACATCTTCATCCTCAACTTCCTTACCTTTATCACTAGAAATGTGCACTGCAAACATCACAAAATTTTTTATGCAACTACACTTAGCCTACATAGCGGTAACCATCCTCACTGATGTAAGTTTCTTCTTTCCCTGCAAAGTCCTATTTTCTCCACTATCATCCACACACTCAATGGCCTTGTCGAAGCAATCCACTTTGGTTCTGTGAAGGTATAGCCAATCCATACCCAAAAGCATACTATGTGATTCCAATGGAAATACATTCAAATGTGTTGTTGTAGGCATACCATTTAACTCAAATGCACAAGCTCTTACCCAATGGTGAACTCACTTCTTTGTACCTGTATCCAGTTATACCAACCAAGATTTTGCATGCACTTCTTTCCAAAACCACATTTATCCACCAGGTCAGGATTAATATAGCTATAATTAGATCATGGATCAATCAAAATAGAAACAACTTGATCACAAAGCTTATCGTCCATCTCAATGATCGATGCCAGATGATTTTCTTGCCTGTTGTTCACAGTTGCATAGATTTGAGTAATGACATGACCAACATCACCAATTGTATTTGCCCCTTGAGCACTATAGATCTGGGGCCTACCACCACTGCGGACAATCCCTCTTACCATGATCCTTACCACATATCCAACACATCAATGGTTCCCTATCACCACCTCTAGCCTGGTGCTCTCCATGTCCTTTCTTAGTTGTATTGAACCTCTTGTAAGGAGCTACATTTTCTTTCTCACTTGCATCTTGAGGTCTTCCTCGCTTTGGCGGACATTTTCCTTTAGCTTTCTCATTTTTTTTCAAGTCACGCTTATGCTCAACTTTGCACTTCGACTGCTCATAACAATGTTTCAACTTTTGGATAGCCTCGTCCAACTATCTAGGCTCATCGAACTCAATCTGGTCTCTATATGGTAGTGGAAGTCCATTGATGAATCTCTGAACCTTGGCATTCTCTTCCTTGAAGTGAGGCACATATCTCAACAGTTCCAAGAACATGCTAGTATACTCATAATCTGTCATGGAACCCATTCGCAACTCATAAAAATCCTTAACTCTATCATCAAAGTATATTTCTAGCAAACACTTCTTCTTGAAAAGCCTTTCAAATGCATGACAAATCAAATCTTCCTCATATATACCTTTGACATTCTTCATGTCTTCCCACAACATATCCGCTTTACCTTTGAGACTAAAAGTGGTTGTCTTTGCTTTCATCTTTTCTGAATAATCATGCAATCAGAAGGAATTTCCTCGTACCAAGCAACCACGCCTCTGCATCTTGTGATTTCTTCATCTCTCCACCAAAGGTAGGTGGCTTCACTTTCTTAAATTCATCAGGCAAGTATCCTCTATCACTCCTGCTGTATCTATCACCTCTCCTATTCGGAGTATACAACAACTTGCCATTTCTCACTATGTCAGATCTATTCGACTTGTGTCTACCAGGAGAACTGCGACCATATGTCCCATTAGTTCTACCCTTCTGTCCATGACTGATCTGAAGTTGCCCCTGTCACTGCAATTCTGACAAACTTTGAAGTAGTATCACATTCACCTTTGCTTGTTTCTCTTGTGCTTGCATGATTTTGTCATTGTCTGCTTTGCAATTCCTTATTTCTTCCTTCAGGCTTCTCAATGTGTTTTCCAAGTCAGAAGAGTGCTTCACACCACGCTGCCCATCTGATTCTTAAAGAGATCTTATGTAGTCTACCACCTTGCCTGCCATTCAATCTATTTCTTGCAAGGCATACTATGTCAACTAAACCAAATCACAATAAACCAACGTACCTTAGCATAATTCGGGGAGGATACCTTGTCTGCAAGATCATCAAATCAACGTGATACATGTATAAGCTAAACATAATAGCATAAAGACATATATCGAATAAGTGCATCAATGCATAAACATCATTCTAGTTAGGTTCCAGCCATCAATGCAAGACCATATCAACAATGCACGCTATGACCTCATGCATGACAACAACCATTACTCCATTGTACACATTGCCACATGCAACTATCAACATGCATAAGCAATGCCTAATCACTACAATTGTTAAACGAGCATTCATAACGATCAATTCTTAACCACCTACAAGACTATACATGTAATTAAACAAAATGTTGGTTCGCATCACCATTTTTATTTAATATATTATATAATATATTATTTATTATTATATATTATTATTATTATATTATTATTTTTTTTTTTTTTTTTTTTTTTTTTTTTTTTTTTTTTTTTTTTTTTTTTTTTTTTTTTTTTCAATATTTTTAAAATAATAGTTAAAACAATTAAATCCATTTTTTGCAAAAAACACAATTGAAATTGAAAGTGGTTTTGGAATAATTTTTTTTTTTTTTTTTTTTGGTAAATTTTTAACATTTTTTAGCAATGGTGTTAAACATAAAATATCAAGTCTTCGAAAAATCTTAAAATTGCAACAATTTTCAAGCATGGCATTAAAGATAAAATATCATGTCTCTGAAAAGCCTTAAAATTCAAATAAATTTTCAATCATGACGTTAAAGATCAAATACTTATAATTGTTTTCGACCATAGCTGACTTAGAAAAACGTTAAAATTTTAATAATTCTTCAACCATAGAATTAAAACCAAATATCACGACTGCAAAAAGCCTTAAGTTTTCAATATATTTCAACCATGGCATTATCGAAAAATTATATGACTAAATTTTTT
>APFE031510519.1:367923-399349 GCA_000404065.3 Pinus taeda
TTAACCTCAAAATATTAATGTCATTTTTTTTTTAAATTTTGCAAAAATAATTAAAAAATTCATTATAAGAAAACATTGCAAAAAAACAAAAAAACATATATTTTCAAATCCCTTAATAAAAACAAATATCTTAGAATGGAAAACAAGAAGAGGAATAAGATAACTTGAACAATTATTAAGTAATAAACATTTAAAAAAAAATTTTAAGCGTAAAAAATATGCCTTAAAAAATGATGATTTTCAAAATTTGCATAAAAATCACATACATTTAAAAAAATTTATCCACCCTCAATACATTAGAAAAATTAAGGTGTCAAAAATAAGCCTTCTTAAAAAAGGGGTTAATGTTGCATCAACACTTTTCAAAATCAGTATGAAAATCGCTAACATTTTATAAGAAATGTTCTTTATTGATACATAAAAAAATTTAAAGTGTCAAAAATATGCTTTAGAAAAAAAAGGGGTTGATGCTGCATCAACACTTTTCAAAATAAACATGAAAATCACTAACATTTAAAAAAAAAGGTTCATAAAAAAATTTAAAGTGCCAAAAATATGCTAAAAAAAGGTGTCTTCACAATAACCTTTTTTCAAAATCGAGTGATTATTTACTACCTCAAAAAAATGGGTACTAGGTAATTTTCTCGTTTGATAGGTAATTATTTTAACATACAAGGATGTAATCAAGCTGCATATAATCATATAACTAGTCATATACTTTGGACGATGCATTCCACAAAATCAACATTAAGTTCCTCATGACAACCTTACTGCAACCATGATCAACATGATGCAATGCATAAAGCACATGAAATGCAAGTGTAAGAGATACACACGTAACTGACATTCATGCATGACCAACGCATTCACCCAAGGAGAGCGCAACCATGCTCTGATACTAATTTGTAACACCCCCTCCTCCCATGTCTACCCAAGCAACCGACCAGCCGAGGTAAACATGCGACGAGAGAGGCCATTATAAGGGATTCAACCTCCTTGGTGACCTTAAGGAAATGGAATCAACGAAACACATCAACCAAATCCATCCACATCAACGACAACACCCTAAGGAGACATGTCAACCACTCAGACATCTTGTCCCTGAATCCCATTGATGTTTTAAGCCTTTTAACCCCTGGTCACTCTCATGCTATAGGCATGACAATGTCCAGAAACCCAGAGCCACTCTCACAGGCCTATGTGCCAACATCCATGGACTCTTCTCAGCAGACCTATGCCAACGTTCCTGGGATTTGAGCCACTTTTATAGCCTATAATCGGCCTCTGCCCAAAACTTGTTACAACCTACATAATCCATCAAGGACATGATGACGATACTAATAAATCAAAATCAAACTCAAGATTAGGCCTGAGCATCCCCAACTAGGATTGACATTCTGTGAAACACTTGGCATTAATGCAACCTACATGTCTAGGATACAAGACAGAGCATAAATGACTGAAAGCACTTATGAAACATAGCCAAAAGGATCACCACCTTCTCCATTGAACTATTATAACCTTAATTAGGTCTTGCATCCATCATTTTAACAATTACAAATAAATACATGAAATAACCATGACATGAACTAGTCATATAACCGTGCTTATAACCAGCATAAAACCATATAAATATCAGAGATATGACAACCATTAAATCCACATATAAACAAGTGAAAAAGTAAGAGAACTTAGCTTTTATTAATCATAGGAAAATCTGACCAGGTTCAGGACTTCCACGTACCACCCAACCATAGACATGGCTGAACCAAATCTCTCTTTCATCCAGTCATCCGCGTGGCATTTTTCCAAGCATGAATGTGGGATATCATAGAACAACCAATCCAAGAACAATAAAGGAATTCCAGAGGTTAAACCACATCCACTCTCATCAAACCGTGATCACGCCAAAATCGGTGCTCTGATCACAACCAAGCCGAACTAGGAATGCCATCCGGAATCCATCATTATCCTTAACGAATTTTCTGTCTCCTTATCTCTTAGGCTTTACCGCAATTCAATCCCGGATCACTAGGCCCTAAACCGAGACCAATCTCTCAGGATTTACTGCAATCCAAACCTGGATCACTAGGCCCTAAACTGAGACTCCTCCCTCAAGCTTTACCGTGTATCCTGCCAAAACCAGTCAACGAATTCCTAGGCATTTGGGAATGAAAATTGACACCACCTCCACCCCGGATTCTAAAATCTATTTGGCAAACCAAAGCTCAAAACCGAAATAAACATCCCAACACCATGGCATCCGGAAAAAGGCAAGGCTAGGCTGAAAACCACTATCATAACTTGACAAAACCATGCCACTAACAGTAAAATAGCCATACACCAACATGAAAATCCATGCATGTCCAGACCAACTAGGAACTCACATGTGAAAAAGGTTACCTGCAAGTATTCCTGCTCAAGATGCTTGATCGTGCTTTTCCTTCCTTGATCCTTGATTTCTTTCCTTTCCCCTTGGTTACTTTTCCTTCCTTGTTCCAAAGCTAGAGTTCTCCAAGAAAACTCTAAGTGACCAAGAGTGAGAGAGAGAGAATAATGAGAGAGCTCCAAACTTGAACTGACAAAAGGTTACGAACTGATCCTCAGAAACCTTTTTATTAATGAGGCATCTATTTTTTTCATTTTCCATTATTTTCCTTCTCACATGCAACCTGTGACCTTTCACCTTACTTTTCTCCTAATTTCCTTTATTTTCATAAATAAATGTGGAAAAAATGCCTTTTTGCCTTTTAATGCCTTTGCCTTAGGCTTTGCCAAAATTTCTTAGCCAAAATGCATCCAGTGATGCCCACTAGCATGTCTTTGCCCAACATTCAACTTGGAATAAGTGTCCTTTAACCACAGTCTTATTTTGCCTTTATTAAATTTTATTACATGAACTTTTCACCAGGGTTGTTACAGAACCCTCCCCCTTGGTGAAAACCATCCTCGATGTTAAACAACACCATGACCTCAACAAAACAACTGAAAAGAAAACATACTGCCCATGGAGCTTTATAACTTAGCTCGTTGTAGCATTTACAATGAAAGACCTTCTCAAAAGCAAAACATCATGACAACATGACAAGATAAAAACCATAATAACATGACACCCATACCACTTATTGGAGCTTTATAACTTAGTTCATTACGGTATTTACATCCATATACATATACATACATATACGAAAACATCAAAAAAACATATGCCAAACATATACCAACATCAAATCAAAATTGCTTTGCCTCAATCGATAAACAATGAAGGATACAGGTCCCGCGTCTAATCCACCATCTCCCATGTAACTTCTTCAAGCCCAAAGTGCTTCTACTACACTTTAACTTGCTCTATGGCTCTATTCCTGAGCATGAGATGTTTCCATTGCAATATGCACTGAGGCTCTAACTAGAACTCTCCTTCTTGCTCAACCTGCAATACATACCAGTCAATAACATGATAAACATCCTTTATATACTTCTTAAGTAATGAAATATGGAAAACATCATGGACTTTACTATAGGAGGTAGTGCAAGTCGATATGCCACTAGTCCAATCCTCTCAAGGATCTCAAAATGCTTGCAATATTGTGGTGCCAACTTGGCACATGAACCAGTCCTCAAAGAGATTTTCTTGGGCTTGATGCACAAATGCACATGCTCCCCAATTTGAAACTCCTTGAATACCTTGTGCTAATCCGCATAACTCTTTTGTCTATCCAATGCTACTTTTAGATTCTTCTTTATAGCCTACATTACTGCTCCATGTACGCCAACATATCCAGTCCAATAAGTACCTTGTTGACTGGATCACTCCAGCTAATTAGAGTGTTACAACTTTGTCCATACAATGCCTCAAAACGACTCATCCTCAATGACTCTTGATAACCATTATTGTATGCGAAATCAACCAATGGAAGATACTCCTCTCATTTCCTCTGCTAGTGCATCACAAACATCCTCAACATGTCCTCCAAGATCCTGTTGACCCTCTTTGTCTTTCCATCTGTCCGCGGATGATAAGTTGTATTGAAGGCCAACTCTGTACCCAAGCCTACAAATAGCTCCTTCCAAAACTTGGAAGTGAATTTTGCATCCTTATTCGACACAATCTTCTTTAGAACACCATGTAGTCTCAATATCTCTTTAATGAACACCTGTGCTACCTCACTGGTTGAATATGTAGTCTTTACTGGAATGAAGAAAACTACCTTGCTCAACCTATCAATCACGACCATAATAAAATCATGCTACCTCACTGTTCTTAGAAAACCTGTAATGAAATCCATGGAAATAACCTACCATTTCCATTCCAGAATCATTATAGGTTGTAGAAAACTACCTGGATGCTTACATTTCGCTTTTACATGATGAAAATCTAAACATCTTGCTACGAACTCTACCACTTCCTTCTTCAGATTTGGCCAATAGTAGAACTTCTTTACTGTCGTCAACATCTTCTAATATCCGCAATGAAGCAAGTATAGCTTGAAATGAAACTCTCTCAAGATAAGCTTCTTGAGCTCACTACAATTTAGCACATAGATCCGGTCCCTAAATATCACCAAACCATCTGCCGTGAGATGATAATCTGCATCCTGATCACTTGTACATGCATATGTACTTATACTCTGTTGTAGCCTGTGCATGATCTCCATGTACTTGTCATCCCATAATCCTGCCTGAGAGATCCTATCCTGTAACTCTGTCCAATAAGAGCTCATAACTGCTATATGATTTGCCCGTACCTTCCATCTAAGAGCATCTGTAATCCAGTTCTCCTTTCCTTTGATGTATCTGATCTCGAAGTTGAACTCACTAAGGGTAGCCAACCGTCTAGCTTTCCTGGCATTTTGATATGGCTGGTCAAATAGATACCTCAACCCACTGTGATCGCTCATCAATGTAAATCTCTTGCCCATAAGATAATATCTCCACATCTTCAATGCATGTATGTTCACTGCTAGCTAAAGATCATGCGTTAAATAGTTCTGCTCGTGCTCATTTAGTTTCAGTGACTCATATCACACTACCTGTCCTTCTTGCATGAGAAATCCACCAAGTCCTCTCTTGCAAACATCTGTACATACTACAAACTCCTTGTCTGGATTGACAATCTTTAGCACTGGTGCATGTGTCAACTACTGCTTAAGCTGCTCAAACTAGACTCACATTCTTCTGCCCATTTGAACTTCTTACCTATCTGTTGCAATGATGTGATAATATAAGCAATGCATGAGAAGTTCCTGATGAACCTCTTGTAGTAACCTGCCAATCCCATAAATGATCTCACCTCATCCACATTCTTAGGAGCTGCCCACTCAATGATCACCCTTATCTTTTCTGGATTTACTGCTATGCCATCCTTGGAGACAACATGCCCCAAGTAATGTACCTCATTCTGAAAGAAGTTGCACCTACTAAGTTTAGCATACAACTAATGCTCTCTTAACAATCTCACACCTGCTGCTGAATGCTTGACATGTTCTTCCTCAATCATAGAATATACCAATATGTCATCAATGAATACAATAAAAAACTTATCCAGATAAGGATGTAACACACTATTCATCAAACACATGAATGTACCTGGAGCATTAGTCAAACCAAATGGAACAACAACAAAATCATAATGCCCATAGTTGGAACTGAACGTAGTCTTGAAGATATCCTCTTCCTTGATGTGTACCTTATGGTATCCTGACCTCAAGTTGATCTTAGAGAACATCACTACTCCCTTCAACTAATAAAACAAATCATCAATCCTTGGTAATGGGTACATGTTCTTGATCGTTACCTTGTTCAACTACCTATAATCAATGCACAATCTGAGAGTACCATCCTTATTCTTTACGAACAACACTGGTGCACCCCAAGGCGATACTCTTGGCCTAATGTATCCCTTATCAAGTATCTCCTTTAACTATAACTTCAACTCTACCAACTTAGTTGTGCTCATCCTGTAAGGTGATTTTGATGCTGGAGCTGCCCTTGGCACCAACTCATGAGGAAAGTCTACCTCCCTGTGAGGTGGAAACTTTGTAATGTCCTTAGGGAATATATCTTGAAACTGTCGCAAAACTGGATACCTGCTTAACACATCTGCATCCTTAACTTCCTTACCTTTATCACTAGAAATGTGCACTACAAACATCACACAACCTTTTCTACAACTACGCTTAGCTTGCATAGCAGTAACCATCCTCATTGTTGTAGGCTTCTTCTTTCCCTCCAAAATTCTCTTTTCTCCACTATCATCCACACACTCAATGGCCTTGTCGAACCATTCCGCTCTGGTTTTGTGAATGTATAGCTAATCCATACCCAAAATCATACTATACAATCACAATGGAAATGCATTTAGATGTGCTGTTGTAGGCATAACATTTAACTCAAATGCACAAGCTCTTACCCAATGTTGAACTCGCTTCTTTGTACCTGTAGCCAACTATAACAACCAAGATTCTGCATGCACTTATTTTCTCAAACCACACTTATCCACCAGGTTAGGATTAATATAACTATAGTTAGATCTAGGATCAATCAAAATAGAAACAACTTGATCACAAAGCTTACTGTCCATCTCAATGATCGATGCCTAATGATCCACCTGCCTCTTGTCCACAACTGCATAGATCCAAGGAATGATATGGCCAACATCACCAAATGTATGCACCTCCTGCGCACTATAGATATGGGGCCTACCACTACTCTAATACTGTGGAAAAGCCCTCTTATGATGATCCTTACCACATATCCAACACTGCAATGGTTCCCTACCATTGCCTCTGGCATGCCGCTCTCCATGTCCTTTCTCAACTGTGTTGAACCTCTTGTAAGGAACTACATTTTCTTTCTCACTTGCATCTTGAGGTCTTCCTCGCTTTGGTGGCCATTTTCCTTTAGTTTTCTCATTTCTTTTCAAGTCACACTTAGGCTCAACTTTGTGCTTTGACTGCTCATAACAATGTTTCAACTTTCAGATGGCCTCCTCCAACGATCTAGGCTCATCGAACTCAATTTAGCCTCTGTATGTTACTGGAAGTCCACTGATGAATCTTTTAACCTTGGCCTTCTCCTCCTTGAGGTAAGGCACATATCTCAACAACTCCAAGAACCTACTAGTATACTCTACTAATCATTTGTCATGAAACCCATCCACAACTCATAAAACTCCTTAGCTCTGTCATCAAATTATCTTTCCGGAAAATACTTCTTCTTGAAGAGCCTTTCAAACGCATGCTAAGTCAAATCTTCCTCATCTATACCTTTGAAATTCTTCATGTCTTCCCACGAATATATACTTTACCTTTGAGACTGAAAGTGGCTCTCTTTGCTTTCATGTTTTCTGACTAACCATGCAATCGGAAAAATTTCTTCATACCAAGCAACCACGCCTCTGCATCTTGTGATTTCTTCATCTCTTCATCAAAGGAAGGTGCCTTCACTTTCTTAAACTCCTCCGAAAAGTATCCCCTATCACTCCTCTTGTAAGGATGATAATGATGACGATCATGATGCCTGTCAGAACGAGAACTAGAATAGTACCTGTGTCTATCACCTCTCCTATCTGGAGTGTCCAACAACCTGCCATCTCTCACCATGTTAGATCTATTTGACCTATGTCTACTAGGAGACTTACTGCCATATGCTCCTTTAGTTCTGTCCTCCTGTCCATGAATGATTCGAAGTGGTTGACGCTGCAATTCTGACAAACTTTGAAGTAGTATCACATTTACCTCTACTTGTTTCTCTTGTACCTATATGATTTTTTCATTGTCTGCTTTGCAACTCCTTATTTTTTCCTTCAGGCTTCTCAATGTATCTACCAAGTCAGAAGCGTGCCCCACACCACGTTGCCCATCTAATTCATAGGGAGATTCTATGTAGTCTACCACCTTGCTAGCCATTCGATCTTTTTCATGCAAGGAAACTATGTCAGCTGAACCAAATCACAAAAAATTGACGTACCTTAGCATAATTCAGGGAGGATATCTTGTTTGCAAGATCATCAAATCAACATGTATAACATAAACATAATAACATATATCAAATACGTGCATCAACGCATATACATCATTCTAGTTAGGGTCCAGTCATCAATGAAAGGCCATATCAATAATGCATGATATGACCTCATGCATGACAACAACCATTACTCCATTGTACACATTTCCACATGCAACTATCAACATGCATAAGCAATGCCTAATCAACTACACATACATGTGAACGCATGTAGTCGAGCATAAGTGATCAATTCTTTTAACCAACCTACAAGTCTGATACATGTAATCAAACAACCAATAATGCCACCTAACATACAAGGATGTAATCAAGCTACATATAATCATATAACCAGTCATATACTTCTGACGATGCATTCCACAAAATCAACATCAAGTTCCTCATGACAACCTTACTACAACCATGATAAACATGATGCAATTCAATAAGAACATGGAAATGCAAGTGTAAGAGACACACATGCAACTGACATGCATGCATGACCAACACATTCACCCAAGGAGAGCGCAACCACACTATGATACCAATATGTAACACCCCCTCCTCCCAAGTCTACCCAAGAAATCGGCCAGTCGGTGTAAACATGTGACGAGAGAGGCCACTATAAGGGATTCAACCTCCTTGGTGACCTTAAGGAAATGGAATCAACAGAACACATCAAGCAAACCCATCCACATTAGCAACAACACCCTCAGGAGACATGTCAGCCACTCAGGCATCCTGTCCCTTAGTACCAATAATGTTTTAAGCCTTTTAACCCCTGGTTTCTCTCATGCTATAGGCATGAAAATGTCCAGAAACCCAGAGTCACTCTTACAATCCTATGTGCCAGCGTCCATGGACTCTTCTCAGCAGATCTGTGCCAACGTCCCTAGGATTTGAGCCACTTTTATAGCCCAGAATCCTGGCGTTTGCCCATAACTTGTTACAACCTCCAGAATCCATCAAGGACATGATGACGATACTAATAAATCAAAATCAATCTCAGGATTAGGCCTGAGCATCCCCAACTGGGACTGACATTTTTTCAAACACTTGGCATCAATGTAATCTACAAGTCTAAGATGTAAGGCAGAGAATGATTTACTGAAAGCACTTATGAAACATAACGAGAAAGATCACCACCTTCTCCATTGAACTGTTATAACCTCAATATGGTCTTGCATCCATCATTTTAATAATTACAAGTAAATACATGAAATAACCCTGACATGAACTAGTCATATAACCAGCATAAAACGAACATAAAACCATATAAATATCAGAGATATGAAAACCATTAAATACACATATAAACAAGTGAAAATGTAAGAGAACTTATATTTTATTAATCATAGGCAAATCTGACCATGTTCGAGACTTCAATGTACCACCCGACTAAAGACATGATTGAACCAAATCTTTCTTTTAGCCAATCACCCCCTGTGCCATATTCCAAGCATGAATGTGGGATCTCACAGAACAACCAATCCAAGAAAAACCAAGGGAATCCATATGTTAAACCACCTCCACCCTCATAAAACCATGATCACACAAAAACCAGTGCTCTGATGACAATCGAACCGAACTTGGAATGCCATCTAGAATCCATCACTATCCTTGAGGAATTTTCCATCTCCTTGTCTCTCAGGCTTTACCACAATCCAAACTCGGATCAGTTGGCCCTAAACCAAGACTCCTCCATCAAAATTTACCGCATATCCTGCCAAAACTGGTCAAGGGATTCATAGTTCTTTGGGAATGAAACTTGACATCACCTCCGTCCTGGATTCTGAAATCCATCCATCAAACCAAATCTCAAAAATGAAATAAACATCCCAACACCATGGCATCCAAAAAAAGGCAAGGCTAGGATGAAAACCATTGTCATAACCCAACAAAACCATGCCATTGACAGCAACAGAGCCGTACACAAACATGAAAAGCCATGCATGTCCAGACCAACAAGGAACTCACACATGCAAAAAATTACCTGCAAGTATTCCTGTTGAAGCTGCTTGATCCTACTTTTCCTTCCTTGATTCTTGCTTTCCTTCCTTTCCCCTTGCTTGGTTTTCCTTCTTTGCTCCAAAGCTAGAGTGCTCCAAGAAAACTCTAAGTGACCAAGAGTGAGAGAGAGAGAGAGAATAATGAGAGAGCTCCAAAACTTGAAATGAAAAAAGGTTATCAACTGATCTTTAGAAGCCTTTTTATTAATGAGGCCTCTATTTTCTTCATTTTCCATTATTTTCCTTCAATTTCCTCCTCACATGCAACCTGTGTCCTTTCATCTTAATTTTCTCCTAATTTCCTTTATTTTCATAAATAAATGTGCCAAAAATGCCTTTTTTCCTTTTAATGCCTTTGCCTTAGACTTTTCCATTTTTCCTTAGCCAAAACACATATCCAGTGATGCCCACTACGATATCTTTGCCCAACATTCAGCTTGGAATAAGTGTCCCTTAATCGTGGTCTTGTTTTGCCTTTATTAAATTTTATTACATGAACTTTTCACCAAGGCTGTTACATGCTAGCCTGACCTTAACAAAATTTTGTTCACTCCGGGGGTGCCATGTGGCAACCCATGATTGGGCCATGTGGCACCCAATCTTTGGTCCACCAAAAAAAGCCATCAACCAATCAGATTTTGTCAACATGAACCAATCAAATGAGGCCACTTTTTAGTCTTTCATTGGCCTAAGGGTGCACAGTCAGCCTTTTGAGTCAACTGTATGGTCACCCAGTCAACTGCCCAATAAACAAACCTGCTAAAATTTTAGCTATTGGGCCAAACGGTCAACATGCGATAACGTGAGCATACAGTATCAGATTGAGGTGAAACGAATGTCGTTGGATTCAGAACGACGAGCACTTTAACTTGATGCTGGTTTCAAGACTTTATGGGAACTTTAATTTTTGAGCTGAAATTTAATACCTTGATCAAACCTCCCTACTATGAACTTTTGGAATCCAAAAGTTTACCTCCCTAGTAAATATAATGAGGTTGAAACTCAAAATCACCCAAAAACTCAATCCAAAATGCCTAATTTTCAATTGGTGCCCTTAAATCCCCAATCAAGGCACTTCACCTATCTTCTCCGTGAAGACCTATTGTCATGTTAAGAATTGAGCCAACATTCTTATCGGTGTTACAGGAACAAAATATTGATGAGTGGAATCTGAACATTGTCTTTAACCTCATCTTTGCACGACTCAAACCAACTTCATCTTGAAGTTAAACTGTTGAAGACAAAATTCACTCCATCTTGGAAATCAGAAGCAACATAAGCTTGTTTTACCGTCCCCAAACTGAGATTGTACATAAAAAATACACTGCTGCAAAATTTCAATGATATAATTGGCTTTGCCTACAACAACATAGTCATCTTGTACAATCTTAAAAACAAAGATTTTATTCACAACAAGTTTCATCTCGAATACTTGCATTGGTGAGTACATGACAAACTTGGACGACAACTTGTACATTCCAAAATTCCTTGAACATGTGGACTTATAACAAGATAATACATAACATTAATGAAAAACACATACTTGTTGCACATAGTGGCAATTATTGTTCACTTTACAAAAGTACCAAAACAGGTAAACAAGAATAAGTAATTACAAATTTACAAAGCAACTTTATAAACAATTCTACTCCATCTCTGCCTCTCCTATGCTTATAGGTTCTCTTTTTGCATCATCTTTGCCTTGAAGGTTGCTTTAGGATTGCTGCAAGTCCTCTTTTCCACCTCTTTCTTCCCTTGCTTTAGGTTGCACAATCTCTTTTCCCTTGTTAGAACAAAGCTCTGAATGTAATTTCCAACATTGTTCATTTCCATGCCCATGCATCTTGCAATGGGTACAAAAGAAATTTCTCTTGCTTGCTGACAAAAATGTCCTCTCACGCAAAGGAGATTAATTATGCTTTATGCCTAGAATATGATCCATTCTTTTAACCATTATCATGTGTTTCTCATAGTCAAATGCATCATATAAAGTACAAGGGTACTTATTCCACAAGTATTTATAATTACTATGCATTGGAAAACACCCATGAGATTTATAACCTGTCTCTTGGGCTACAACTTTGACAAAGTGGAGTGGACGATGACATGCAAGGTCCCTTCAAGCATTCATCTAGCTTGGGAGACAAATGAACATTGTCACAAGGTGGTGGTGACATCTCATCCTCAAATGGTTGATGTGCCTCAAACCATTTAGAGAATTCTCCAAACTGCCTTTGACCAAATCCCAATCCCTGATACTTTGGTCTCTCCTCAACCGTGATTGGATTGGTGATACCTTGGCTATTTATGCCGAGGCCTCCTCCTTCATAACCCATGTTGGAAAGCAACTTCATACCAATACCTTTGGTATGCTGCTCAAATGTGACAAAAGAGGTGTTATGCACATAAAAAGAAGGAATTGTACTTGAAATGCTTATTACCTCCTTAAACTTGCCATTCATTTTTTTAGCTTTTGATGATGATGACAACATTGCAGATGACTCTAGCCACCCACTCTTATCAACTGATATATGGTGAAAATCTTGGAACATAACCACTATTTGAACCATGACCACATACTAGTTTCATTCTAGAGGTTTCTTTTGTTGTCACAAGAGTGGAACTTTCAACAACTTGTTCTTCTAACACATGCTGCAACTTTAGGTGCATATGCCTCTTCTTCTCTTCAACTATCTCTAGCATTCTTCTCAACCCAATATTCTCCATATGAAGAGCCAAATTTAGCTCCTTTAACTCTTGGAGACTATTCTTGACCATTCTTGTAACTTGGTCAGATTATGCTCTGATACCAATTTGATCTGAAAATGGAGGAGGTTTATTTTCCCTCTTCTCCAAAATCAAACAAACAAATAAACAATAATCGTTCTGATGCTTTGCATGGTAATAATGGGTCTTGACACAAAACATGTTATTTTCAATGTCTCTTCAAGTCATGAGTTGTTATTCACATGTAAACTACACATAAGAAACATAATATCACATAACTCATACAGGCACCATGAAGAGCATAACAAAGGATTTGTTGACAGAGTTCACCCCTCCTAGGCTACATCTTTAGGCCTACAAACATAGCTAGACCACTCCATATATTTAGTGTAAAAATGAGTACATAAAAGTTTGCTTATGAAAACATGTGGCTATTACCCCTACAAGGTAATATTCTCCTACAAAGAACTCTCACATAAAGCAACAATACAAGGCATATCCTACAAAGATATTATACACCAACTGAAATGAGTTTACATGAGCATATGAGCACTTCAATTCCACATTGAAGAGCATAAACAAAACTTCCCTCAACATGACATAATGAGAAAAGTAAACATGAGCTGAACTCTGCATGTAACAACTACTGCAATAGACTTCTGAAAGTGAGAAAACCCCTACAAGCCCTTCTCCATGCTCAAACACCTTCCAAAACTACCTAAAAAACCTGATTGATCCATACACTCTTGGTATTAAACCTGTAAAAAGACTCCATATATGTGCTCAATTAGAAATTAGAGGTCACCGTTGGATCCATAATATCCAAAAACCCCAAGGTAGACTCTTCTTGAGCTCAATTTGGTCAAAAACTCAAAAAGGCATGGCTCTCCAAGCTCTCCCATGAGTTTTACTGTTAACTATCCTACAAAGTGGACCAACAGTATAACTATCCTATAAATCAGACCAACAGTCTAAATGTCCTATAAATCCGCCTTGTTTTTCGCTATGGAGTGACAAATCTGCCCTTTGTTGGTGCAATTTATTGGAACTTTAAATTAGCCAATAATCCCTTAAGACCAAAAATTCAAGTCATATGACCACATAAGGCCACAGGTTGGGTCTTAACGCTCACATCGCTAGTGTGTGGTCTTATCGCCCATCTCTTAAAACTTGGGCATGTGGTCTTATCGGGTGCCACGAGACCGAGGGCCACGTTAACAATCCGCCCTTCTCGTTGGGCCCCTTAATGGTTGCACACTGGGTCACATGGATATGTCATATGACCTGGGGCTGCCCCTCGTCCATAGCACCCTTCATAAGCACCGAACTCCATGTGCCTCAGTCTTGTGTTGTGGTATATGGCCATGGAACGGGGGTAGGGTTAAGCCCTCCACTAGCATTCCCCACTGGCTCTGTTGATGGTCCCATCAATGTTCAAGTGACCGAGGGTCGACTTTCTACCAAACGCCTTCTCCATCGGCTCCAAAAACCTTGTGACATGGTCATGTGCTATGTCTGATGACCATGGGATGGGCCTAAGGTCTCGAGCCCCCCTGCTTCGATACGACATGGGTCATGTGCTCAAGTTCGTGATTAGGGGTTGGGGCTGAGAGACCGACCCCTTCTCCCATTTGCATGCTTATGAAAACATAAAAGGCGCTATCACCATAAGTTGTTAAGAAACACCATGTAGACTGACTAGTAATGCATTAGGCTTGAATGATGCAGGTCACAGGTTTGAACCCGGTTGAGGCTAGTCTGACCTTTGTTAGAGTCAGTTAGTTCTATTTGTCACCAATGATCAAAGATGATTTTACCAAGTTTTGTTAGGGATCTCAAAGTCAAAATTTATCATGTCATTAGGTTTTTAGAATAAAATTTGGTCATTGGCTAGTGTGTCTAGGTTGTCAATTACTCCTTTACAAAATTACCATGTTTTGGTCACTACCATCATACATTTAGATGTGCTATTTCTGAAAGGTTTTATGGTCATCTTAGTCTCATTATCATGGTTTTCATTCAGCTCAATATCATCCATTAGGTCATTAGGGTTTTAGTCATTGAATTTCTCATTTCATTCATAAAATTGGCATGTGAAGAAGTCGTGATACAAATTGGTTCAAAAAGATTTTATTTCAAATGAGTACGTTGTAATAAGCTTCAAATAATCTCAAGATGCATTCAAACGTTCCTAAGCTACATGGTTTCCAAAGCAAAAGTGAGAAAGGCATAGTGTGAACCACCCCACTACTATGAAAAGAAATCAACTTGACAAGCTATTAAAGACCATCATTATTCATATATCTCATTCATTTCATTGCCAAAGAAGCTGTCACTCACCATCAATCACTTCTCACCATTTTTAGGGCCAAAGACATTTCCAAAATTGATTTCAAACTCTTCCGCTGCATTTTTAAGCCACCTTGCTGCATTTTTAGGGGCCACGTTGCGCTTTTAACAGTGAAAGTTGCACTTTTATTCAAGGTTTTTCAAAGGCAAATCAAGTCTCCAACAAGGTTAATCAAGTAAGTTGAAGGCTCAACATCCTTTCCATCAATTTATTTCATAGTCTTTATGGTGTAAACCTCCTATTTTCCCCCACGCTGCATTTTTGTGGGAGAGGCATCATTTTTAGTTTGCAAACCCTAAAACCATATTCCTAGCATACCCTACCCTCCTTTACACTTAAACACACTCCTAAAACCCTCACACCCCCTCACTCTCATTCCTAAAACCTCCAATACCTAAAACCTAGCCCTACGTTGCGTTTTTAGCAGCCTTCATAGCTGGGATTGTGTATAAATTCCCTAGCTCTATTCCATCACTCTTTTCACTTCCCTACACTTCCCTAAGTTCCATAACATCCCTCCCCATCTCATAAATTTTTCCTACACCCATTCCTACTCCCTAACCCCTTCATCCTATTCGCTCATTCCCTTCCCCTGTTTTTCCCTCTAGGGTTTTGCACTCACAAACTTACTATGGAGAAGAAAAGAAGCCATACAACAAAATAGGTCAAAACAAGGAGACAAAGAACAAGAGGTCTCAAGAGGTATAAAGAGCAAGAGAGTGAGCCATCTCCTCCACTAGGTCAAAGGGACATTGACAAATCATTTGCTACACATAGGGACAATTTGCTTCAAAATATGTTTATGACCAAATGAAGATGAATTTAAAAAAAGTGAAAGAGGTTTTTGTTAACCATAGACCAAGGAGAAAACCTCCTTCATTTTATTCACAGGTGTTATGATTTTAGAGAAATGCCCAAAATACAGTTGCTATGTGAGAGTTGCTCAGTATTTTAGTGACCAACTACAAACTTGGATTTTGAACAAATGTGAAAGTATTTTTGAAAACAGGCGGAGATTTTTGTTCCTAAGATTCCAAGCTACAAAAACCTATCTCACTTTTCACACAGGTATCAGGTATTGGGAGATAAAATTTCCTCATTTTAGCCTATTTGTCTGACTATGCAATGTTCTATTTTAGTCACCCATTTTCAGAGAATATTGTGGCCAACCAGAGATGAATCTTCGAAAATGGGAGGAGGTTATTGTTAAAAAAGTTCCATAGAACAAAAAAGTATCTCATATTTTAAAAACTACTTATGGTTAAAGAGATATATCTCCACCTTTCAGCCCTATTATTCATAGAAATTTGGCAATTTTTGGCACAATAACCTTGCCAAAAGCGTAGTGTGGGCCACGCTACGCTTTTTTTAGAGGGCTCTAAATGATAGATATTATACATGGTTGGATATATCTTGACTTATACATCAGCTTTGGACACTTGGCAGCCCAAATAATTAGCTTTTATAGGGAGAAAATGCCCAAAAAATACCTAAAAAAACACCTTTCTGACATGTTTCTGGAGGCCACGCTATGCCTTTTTACTAGTCTTGGGAGAATTGATTTTTGAGGGGATATATTTGGTACTTTTAATTTATTTATGACTCCATTGTGTATGCGATAGAAAGATATTTCCAATGAGCTATAATGAGCTCAATTTGGAGTTCAGGAAGGCCTCCAAAAGTGGCTTGCAAGTTCACGCTGCGCTTTTTGCATCCCACGCTGCGCTTTTTACATATTTGCCACACTTTTTCTAGGAGGCTAAATTTAATCTACATTTTGACCTGATTTGACTTTTTACCTATGTAAAGAAGTAATTGAGCATGTAATTATGCTAGATGAAAGTCAAATGAGGTAGATACATGCTAGTAAGGCTTTTGTTTTGGTCAAATGAATCGATTTTATTATATGGAGGGTTTGTTTTAACCTCCCTAGTCATTAGGGTTTTGGTTGAGACCTTTGAGGAACAGTTCCACAAGTCATGGATTTGACCTCTAAGAGCAAGGAAATGATGTTTTAGTCTATATGTATCATTTTTTGAGTCATTTGAAAGGTTGAACATTGGAGGTGAGAATTTTGTAGCTTGTACTTCACTCAACTAATCAAAGGAGTTAAGGAATTCATGTGCAATGAGTTTGTGATGTTGTTTATTTCTATGTTAGTTTCCTATGAATCAATACATCTCTCTTAAACATGCTTAGCTTCTTCAACGATTTTCCTTATAATTTATAAGTAGAATTCTTTGTTGTAAAGCTCTGTTTTGGTGGAAAATCTTTTATGTGTTCTTTCTTATTGATTAATGAATTCATAGTACACATGCTCATTAAGACATTCTAAATCTCTTTAAACCATACACTACATCAACTAAACTCTCAGATCCATCACAAGACATTGCTACCTTTCTCCTCCATATGCCTGCTACTATAACCCTTTGAGGCCTAGACCTAGTTTCCTATTTCTCATTCCTGATCTAGCAACCAAAAAAACCCTAGAATTTCAAAACCTAATTTTGCTGAACATATCTAGCCTAAAATCCATCCTTTTCCAGTTAATCATTGGTTGTCAAATCATAGATAGAGCCTTCTCTGGTTTGGTAGGGCTAGCTACCAAATCAAAAGTTTGGTTTGTGGTTACCTCCATCGATTCCTCTCAGCCTGGGATATTGTGGAGGATAACAACCTTAAAAAAATTTTGTTCACTCCCGGGGTGACACATGGAAAACCATGATTGGGCCATGTGGCACCCAATCATTAGTCCACCAAAACAAGCCATTAACCAATCAGATTTCACCAACATGCACCAATCAAATGAGGCCACTTGTCAGTCTGTCATTGGCCCAATGGTGCACAGTCACCCTACTAAGTCAACTATATGGTAACCCAGTCAACTGAATTGTGAAAATATTAGTTGTTGGGCCAAATGGTCAAAACATGATAACTTGATCATATGGTGTCGAATTTAGGTGAAACAAATGTCATTGATTCAGAATGATGAGCACTTCAACTTGACGTCAGTTTTAGTAATTTTTGGGCACTTTCTTTTTTGAGCTAAAATTTGATCACTTGATCAATTTTATAGACTATACACTCTATGCTGACTCTTCTTATTGTTTCCCCTCATGGAATTATACATATCAGATCAATTGGTCATGATTATTACACTACCCACCCATCCTAAAGCCAATCAGTCTCAACAAGAGGGTTTCTCGACATCAAGTTTGGGTGTGGTGTGGGTTGTGGGAGGGACTCTCTCTCTCTGTTTAGTCTCTACTTTCATCCCTTCTCATTTTGTGTCCTTATCTTGATGTTGCTCTCTTGCTCCACTCTCAGCTTATGCCCCTTGTCTCTATCATGAGATGGCAATGGGAACATAATCATAGAGTCACAACATACTATGAAGCTCTAGTTGGTTTGAGGGATCACTTCAAGGTGGAATCTTATGCATGTGAGTTCCATGAGGATATTCCAATATACTATGGAGAAATCAATGCTAGAAGGATATACGATTTGATTCCTCTTTCTTGATAATTACTTGTGAATTATGTTAGATTCCTTTACTTCTTAATTAGTTTATCTTTCATTAATAAATTACCAAATTATATTTGCATGAAGATCACAAGAAAAATGGACACAAGATGTAGGCACTCAACCATGGAAAAACCACCATAAGGGGAAACCCAGTCACAAAATCTTCCTTCAGTAGATTAAAATCAAGATGAGACACTTTCCAAACTTCTTAGACCTAGACAGAGAATTCCTTCGACCACTAAGTCAACCCTTCCCTGCAACAAATGATCTTGACAAAATACTCCAAGTGACAACTTCAGTCCAGAATTTCGCCCCCCTCAGTAAGAGGACTTTGACCCTCAACTTCAAAATTTCAGACTTGTAGTAGACATAGATTTTCGGCCTAAGCAATTACTGAAAAATATTTTCACGTGTGAGAGAAAGATGGCCCAAAACTTGATTAGGTCTTCCCAGAAAACTCCATCCTTCTCCAGCTTCTTCGCTCTCTTTTTTTCTGCTTCTCTTTTTTGTAGATCGAGCTTCTTTAGTGAATGAGTGAAATAGGTCGAATTTCTTCTCCTTATATAGCCTTTCTCCTGGGTCGAATTGTTCTTATGTAGGTTGAATTCTTGGGGATAGGGCCAACTTGGTGTGGAGGTGACAAATTACCTTTTACTCAATAATAATTCTTTTTACATGATACAAAAACCTAAGAAGGGTCTAATAAAAATGACAATGAATCTAATGACTCAAGACAAAACCTAGAAGCCTTCAATGGAGGCTTTGACCTAAAAAACTTTGACCCAAGCACGAAACCCATGCTTTGATAAGTAATTTTATCTAATAATAATTTTTCTTTTTGACAGGTACAATTATGAAGGTCGAAGCTAGTTACATTCTTCAACACTCCCTCTTAACTAGGGAGGTATTCATAATTACGTATATAAGAGTACATGGAATATTTCAAAATGAAATGAACTACGAAGAGTTTAGCACACTCAATGCTATGGACTAGATTCTTGACGAAGGTAATCGATCTGGGTGAACTAAGATGGGCCCAAGATTTCAACCACTCTAGGTACCATCAGGCTTACTTGTTAACCATAAACCTAGGGATCTAGGTGCGTATCAAAGGTCAGAGCTCTAAGACCAACACCACCCTCCCCCTTCAGGATCTAGACATCAACACAAAGGCCAACTAAATGTCCTCCCAAGCATCTAGCATTAGATGCTTCATCTATCCCTATCAACTAAATCTGTAATATCAACCAACCCAAGCATGCTTATAAAATACTCAAACTTCTTATTCAAAAGAGACTTCGTCGACACATTAGCTACCTGTTCATCTGTCAGAATATATTGTAGCTTCACGACCCCATCTTGTACCAGACTCCTAATATAGTGGTACTTATTGTTTATATGTTCTATCCTTGCATGAAATACATGGTATTCAAACATCTTGATGCTGCTTTAATTATCACAATTGCTCATTGTAGGATCTAGAGGCTTTCCAAACAAATTTGACAAGACTTTTCTTAACCAAACAACTTACTTTCCTACTTCACATGCAACAACATATTTGGCTTCGACACTACTTAACACAATCAAGATCTCTTTTTCTACTCATCCATGAAATGATTATAGATCCCAAATTGAAACATCCACCGATAGTGCTTCTTCCATCAATCTCACTGCTACCCCAATTTGAATCTATAAAACTTGTTAACTTAACTTCCTTACTATCATACTTTAGGCAGTGATTTATTGTGCCACGTAGACATCTCAAGATATGCTTGACAACCATCCAATGGTCATGAAGAGGCTCCAATTGAAATTGGCTGAGAACATTTATGGCAAAACATATATAAGGTCTCATATTTACCAGGTACATCAGAGAACCCACCAAATTACGATAACTAGTAAGATCGATGAGACGAGAGTCATAGCTTCTCAACTTCTTGAGATTAGTGATCATGGGAGTAGTCATAGGCTTGGAATCCATCATACTGAATCTTTGCAATACCTCGATTATGTATTTATCTTGACCCAAATATATCTCTCCAGGTTTTTGCCAAACATCCAAACCCAAGTAATAATGCATAAGTTCCAAATCTTTCATTTCGAATTTAGCAACTAGAATTTTCTTGCTTTCTTGTATTTTGCGCTCTACACCTGTAATAAACAAATCATCCACCTAGAGTAATATGATGATTGGTTCATTGTTCACCACCTTAATGTAGAGTTTTGGATTTGTAGAACTTCTGATGAACCAAATTCTTAAGAGATATGCATCCATCCTTACATACTGTTGTAGCTTAAGAAACCAATTTCCTGGCTGTGGAGAAATTGTGCTTAAGACATTAATGATTATTGTTTGTTGTCACTTATTTGTCACTTTATTGTTTGTTGTATTCTCAAATGAAGGACTTGGAAAACTTGGTCTTTAGCCCTTAATACATGTATGACTAGAACATCTCCGAATGCCATTTGTTGCTAGATATAAATGACGAATGAAGAAAACTTGAAGGAGAAGTTAAAGATAATATGCTGCTTAACACATAACCTACTATCTGTCACTTAGAATAATTATGAAAATGAGAACTGAATCATAGACAATATGCTTCTTAACACAGAAACTACTATCTGCGACCCTTGGATAATTTAAAGATAATATGCTGCCTTACACAGAAACTATTATCTATAACTTAGAAAGGAAGGTGAAAAATTCAAGTATAGGAGCTCTCTTTTAAGGAATTTTGACTTTATCTACGTAATAAAATAAAGACCTGCAAATTCATTACTATACTTGAAAGAAGAAAACATAAGATGACACATGACAGGGAAGGTTACAAAATTATACCCAACGATTCATGGAAACTTCTGATTCTTTCATTAATCAACAATTGTATCAGGAATACAGTGGCCTAGTCTTCGAGTTCTCGAAAATTCGAACCTCTTCTTTGTAAATTTTCATCTTTTTATACATTGTGGAATAGTTGTTGATTTTTGAAACTACACAAATTATTTAACTGCTTCTCTAACTATATGAAGTAAAAACTATTACAGAATTTTACAGAGGGTAAAAGACACCTCCAAGAACATCAAATAACGAGAAATAACTGAACTAGAAGATGAGGATAACTGCTGGCTTGCTCTGTTAATTGGCCATTGAGTTCTTCTATATATGCTTTAATCCATTTAGTCGTGATAAAATGTGTTAGTTGTGCGTAAATTTGGGCTTACGTATGTATCAGATGCATTTTGATTGCCCCAAACACCAGAAAATACACCCAATTGCCTTCCTCTTCAAATTCGGTTTTAACATTAATTTTTCCGTTTACACAGCAAAATCGACGCAAAATACGCAAAGCGAAACTGAAAGGAATTAACTATGTTTAATAAATCTATCGGATCCGCTTGTTCAGCGCTCCGTTGACTTCCCATCGCAAATTGCAATCGATGCTTTCCATTGTTATATCAACCCAATCCTTAATAAACTGTGACAAGATGGAAGTGTCAGAGTTATAAAACATAGCATATAAACTATCAGGTCTGAAACCCATCGCAATCGCAACCTTGCGATATTATGGACCCGCCGGACTTATAAAGAACATCATATATAAACTATTGGGTCTAAAACCCATCGCAATCGACGCTTTCAATTGGTGCTTGAACTCAAACCTTGCGATATTGCGGACCCACCGGACTTATAAAGCACATTATATATAAACTATCGGGTCTAGCCATCGCATAGCGCAATCGGCGTAAATCATATACATATATAAATGTCATGCAATGATCGTGGACCCACCAGGGGTTATAAACCATAATATATATATATATATATATATATATATGCTTCGGGTCCGGCTTGTTCAACGCTTTATTAACTACTTATTGTAGTCGGAAATCGGTGATTCCCGTGGTAAATTCATACAAATGCCCGCTGCGTTTCGCGATTGCGATCTAATCGCATTGCTATCACACACACACACACACACACATATATATATTGATTATGGCTTCATATAAATATTTATATTGCGATTTAACTTAATTGCATGGGCCAATTCTTTTATACTTGTTCCTTTGTGTTTTGATTCTGATATGTAATTTATTACATTTCCCTCTTGCCTTATCTTTTTTTTAAGATATTTTCAAGTGATTCTTGAATGAAACATGAATATTAGAGGTAACGAAAAATGCATGTTACGAAATCTAGCTCCACCTGGGGATAGTGCTTTTGCCACAAAAGCACTAAGAACTGCAGATTAGTGCCTTCACCTCGAGCATGGAGTCATATATTGATTTGCATAAATTTAAATTCTATGGCATTTGTACATTGATTTCACTCTGGTATTTACAATGAAATGATGCTTATTCTTCAGAATTGGAAGTAATGCTTTAAGTATTGCCCATTAACAGGCAGCTGTAGAGTCTCACCATCAAGATTCTCAAGAATGAAAGTGTTATTAGATCTTGCTTCAACAATTCTAAAAGGGCCATACCAGAGAGGATCAAACTTCCCTTGCTTACCCTTATCTTCTCTCCTGGTATCCCATCTTAACACTAAATCTACAACTTTAAAGTCAATTTCCTTGGCTTTTCTGTCAAAAAAACTTTTCATCTTGGATTCATACATAATCAAGTTGTCTCTTACCTTGTCCCCGTTCTTGCTTAGCTCCACCACTTTATTCATTCTTCTTATCAAAGCATTTGGTTCTTCTTTCGCCTCCTGAATCATTGCAATCACCGGCTTCACAAGTTGACTCGGAAAGTCCCATATACTAATTCAAAAGGTGATTTCCCTGCAGATCTTCTTGTAGTTACTCTAGCAGCCCACAGAGCAAACTTTAACTTAGAATCCCAGTCTCTTTGATTTTCTACAATAGTTTTCTTAAGGATCTTCATCAAAGTTTTGTTAGTAGATTCAGCTAATCCATTTCCCTGAGGATGGTAAGCTGTTGAATGGGACAAAATAAAATTATACTTATGAAAAGAAGCAATGAACTTACTTGAATTAAAGACCCGAGCATTGTCTGTTATAATTTTGATGGGGCATCCAAATCTGCTGAAAATATTCTCCTCCAGGAAATTCATTATTATCTCATCAGTTGCTTTCTTGGTAGGAATTGCCTCTACCCATTTGGTGAAGTAATCAGTTGTTGTGAGAACCCACTTGTGTTGTCCACTTGAAGGTGGATTAATCTCTCCTACAAAATCCAATCCCCATTGTCTGAATGGTTCCTCTATGAAAACTGGATCAAAGGTAAAGGAGCTAATCTCCTTTTCTCAGCAAAAAGCTGACACTTCTAACAACTTCTAACAAACTAATATGTATCACCAAATAAAGTAGGCCAATAAAATCCCGCCTAAAGAATTTTATGTGCAGTCATCTTCCAACTGTTATGTCCTCCACATAACCCCTCATGATAATCTTTGATTGTTCCTGTAAACTCATCCTCTGTTAAACATAATAATAAAATTCCAACAGGGTCCTTCGAGTATAAACTGCCTTCCACAAGCATATATGGCTGCGCTTTGATATTTAGTGCTCTATACTTTGTCCTATCTAGAGATTGGGGGCAGGAAAGAAAGCACAAATAATGAATTATATGCTTATACCATTCTAAACACAAAAAATTATACCTAATCTTCATACCTGGGCCTTGCTTTTCTTCATTTTCTTCCACTGCTCCTTCATTCACAGGTGTCAGCAAGTTGATTCCCAATCCCTGAAAGTTTGATTCCGTTAACATTTTTGCTAATCCTTGCCCTTTCACCAACTTTGTGGGTTTTATGTGTGAGTCATATTCTTAGATCTTGGCTATCCATTTTCCTCTTCTACCTTCTACATCAGCCTGTACTAACACATATTTTACTGTAGCACTTGGCACATAAGCAATGATTTGTGAATGCAGCACATAAGTTCTAAAAGCTTTCAAGGCTTTTACCAAAGCATATACCTGTTTCTCAAGAATATTATATTTAAGCTCAGCGTCCCTGAGAGTCTTGCTAAAGAATGCGACTGGATGTTCTTTCTCTTCATCATTTTTATGCAATAAGACAACGACTATTGAATTTGAGGACGCAAATGAAAAAACTTGGAAAGGATTTTGATAATTAGGGTTGATTAGAACTAGAGCTGCCTGCAATGCATTTTTAATCCTGGAAAATGATTCTTTAGTTTCCTTGGTCCAACGCACTTCATTCTCCTTCTTCAGCATATCAGTGATTTCTTTCACGATTTCTGCATAGTTGGACACAAATCGCCTTAGGAAGTTAATCTTTCCCAGAAATTTTTGGATATCCTTTTTACTTCTAGGCAATGGTATTTTTTGCATGGCTTGTACTCTGGCTAAATCTATCTTTACTCCATCTCTGGAAACAATGTGCCCCAATAGTTTTCCTTCTTCCAGAGCAAAAATGGATTTCTTGGGATTCAGGGAAAGCCCAAATGTTCTACATTTATCAAAAGTCTTTTTCAAATGGTCCAAATGTTCTTCATCAGATTTTGAGAAAACAATAATATTATCCAAATATATTACTACAAATTAATTTCCCACAAAAGCAATGTCCATAGCCCTCTAAAACATAGCACTTGTGTTCATCAATCCAAAAGGCATTCTGGCATACATAAAGGTTCCCCAAGGAGTTGTGAATGTCGTCTTTTCCTGATCCTCCTTATTCACAGCCACCTGGTTATACCTAGAAAATCCATCCAGCATTGGCATTCTAAAAGATCTTGTCACCTTTTGCAGTACGTGATCCATTTTAGGCAATGGATAATTATCTTTCAAAGAAGCCCTGTTGAGATTTTTGAAGTCCACGCATAACCTTATTTCTCCATTTTTCTTTCTCACAGGCACTAAATTAGCCACCCGATCAAAATACCTGAGTGGAACTATTATTTTGGCATCAATCAATTTTTTGACCTCCTTTTCAATTGATGGTAAAAGCAAAGGATTTATCTGTCTAAGCTTCTGTTTGAAGGGTTTAATTCCCTCCTTCAAGGGAACCTTGTGCTGAATAATATTTACATCATACGTTTTGATATTTTCATAGGACCATGCAAAGACATCAACATAATTATTGAAAAGTTTAATATATCTTTCTTGAAAATTAGGTGAAACTCCACTGTACAATTTTACTAACCTGGGTTTCTCCTGAATTCCAATGTTGTGATCCTGAATATGTTCATCTTATGAAATTTTCCCTGAGTCAACAACCACATCATTGGAATTAAAAAGCCTTTCAAGAGGAACAAGTCCCTTTGGCAGAATATTATCTTTCAATTGAAAGATCTTTGATTTGCTATTGAATCTTTTAAATCACTGACTTCTACAATTTCTGTTGTCTCTTCCTCATCTTGATCAATTTCTATGCCCTCAAACTCTTCAACCATAGTCAAAAACTCCTTAATCTACTGATCATATTCAAAAACTTGCCAATTTTTAACATTATCAGGAACAGAGGGTCTGTGCCTCACTTCTACCTCATACCTTAGTCTTGGATTAATAGGAGGCTTGAAAGTACTAGCAGCCGTAGCCAATGAATCTGCTAATCTATTCTCATCTCTTAGAATGAATTGAATGTTAAAAGCTTCAAAAAATTTCTCAATCAAATCCCATACCTCATTTCTATATGCCCTAAGCCTAGGGTGCTTTGTTTGGCAGTGATATTTTATTTGCTTAATAATCAGCTCCGAATCTCCAAAAGCATAAATTGACTTAACTCCCATTTGTTTAGCTATTTGTAGAGAAATAATCAAGGACTCATATTCTGCCACATTGTTTGTTGCCTCGAACTCTAATTTAAAGGAAAAAGGGAACATATTACCTCCAGGTGCAATTAGAAGAAAACCAACACTTGTTCCTTCCTTTGAATAAGCTCCATCAAAGAAACATTTCCACACTCCTTCAGTTTGCAGCTCTGTAATTACATTAGCTGAAGCAAGCTGCTTCTGATTATCTTTAGCTAGCTCTGCATTAGCATGCAGTGTGAAACAAGCAAAATCATCCTTCTCCTGGCTATATACAGGTGAATTACTTGCTCCATTTTTTGTAATTGTTTTTACAAATCTAGTTTCTCTATACAATCTCCTCTCTTCCCCACCAAAAATCGGTATAACAACATATGTAAAATATAGTTTCAAAACACCACCCATTTTAGCCCCCCCAGAACCTAGATAGAAGCATTCCAAATCTAGTAGGGATATCTACCACTACTACATCCATGACCAAGCTTCTAGCTAGAATTTGGGCTAGTGACACTACCAGATCTTTAATAACCCCCAGACACTTGACTTTGTTCGAATCAAAAGAATACAAGTCCTTATAAGGTTTGGTAACTTGTAGATTTAGTTGCTTCATTACTGACAAAGGCATAAGATTGTGTGAAGCTCCTGAATCAAACATACAATTATGTAGGAGGAAATCATGAACCAATAAGGAAATATAAAAAGGAGGTATTGAAGAATCTACTTCCTCTACATGTGGACCAAAAACCACTACTGGTTTATCCTCTTGCAGATTTACAGTGTCATTTATACTCTCATTTCCTTTTAAATTAATAAACTCAACAATCTCCTTTTGATAAATAGGTGTTTTTGCCAATTCTGTAAGGGGAACTTGTATTCTTACCTTTTCCAACTCCTTACTAAGACTAAACAAGTGACCCTATTTAGCAGTCCTTTCATTCTCATCTTCACCTTTCTTCATGACTGGAATTACTTGAGGAATTCAAACAAGTTTCTCCAAAGGATTTTTTTTTTTGTTTTTTGTTATTTATTTATTTTTATTTTTATTTATTTATTTTATTTATTATTTTTTTTTTTATTTATTTTTATTATATATATATATTTTTTATTTATTTATTTATTTTATTTTTATTTTTATTTATTTATTTATTTTATTTATTATTATTATTATTATTATTATTTTTTTTTTTTTTTTTTTTTTTTTTTTTTTTTTTTTTTTTTTATTTTTATTTATTTATTATTTTATTTTATTTATTTATTTATTATTTTATTTTTATTTTTTATTTTTATTTTTCAGTTTGATCTTGACAAGACTCACCTTGAAGTATATGTGCCTTGCCATTTGCCTTTTGTTGCTGCTTTCCTTTACTCACTTGTTTTGCAGGTTGAGATTCTTGTGGAGTCGCCTTTGGTGAGGAAGTTGAAACTTGCTTTTCACTTTCATTTTCTTGACTTCTTGATCTTTTCCTCGATCTCAAGTCATACTTCTTATGTAGTTTAGCCTGCATAAAATCAGAAAATTGTTTCCAATATTCATCAATTTCATTTTCATCATGAATGGCATCTGTTTCATCATATACATACTCTTCTCCTTTGATACCAAGTTCATCTTCATCTACTGCGTATAATGTAGAAATTTGATCTTCAGGTTGCTCCTATTCTTCACCAGGATCTGCTTCTATATATAATGGTGCTTAAATCTTATTTTGATCTTTTCTTTCCCTTTGCAAGATTTGCAAAGGTTGTCTTCTATATTGGGGATTAAAGTTCTTATTATACTACGTTTGCTTTTGAAAATTATTATTTTATAACTCTAATTTATTTAACTTATTTAATTTTTTTTTAATTACATTGCACATATCCTCCACTGCTTGACTTTGAGAGTATTCCATCTTTGCCTTTCCCTTGTCCTGGATAGGTTGTGTCTCTGGTGCTTTTCCTGCAACCACCAGATTTGCTTCTATCTCTAATGCATATGTTTGGATTTGATCAAGGGTTGGAGATCTTCTTTCCCTTAATGTGAATCTAAAATTTGATTCAAAAGCCCCTGCAAAAGTTATTTTTGCACCAGCAGGAGGAGGCTTAATCTCCACTGGAAGACTATTGTATAATTTGTTAAACCTTTTGACAAACTCGACCACAGTTTCATCAGACTTTTTCTTTATGGCATTAAACTTTGTTAATGAATACCCATGATCTCTTTTTTCTCCCCATTTCTGAATGAATAAACATTCCATATCTTCCCAAGAAGGAAAACAATTATTAGGAAACCCTTTAAACCATTTCCTTGCTTCTTCATCCAAGCACTGAACAAAAAGTCTTAGAACAACATCTACATGTTCAACATTTTTATTTTCTGCAAAATTGCAAAATACTGACACATGATTCTCTGCAGTTTTTTCAGCTTCCCCTGTAAAACGAGGAAGAATTTTGAGGTATTCCTGTGGCATTTGATTTAACGATTGTGGCAATTGAAGAGGTGCATACCTATTCATCAAGAATGCAGGTACTTCCATGTTTATTGAATTTCGATTACCAACAAAAGTGGAACTTGATTGAGAGGTAAATGGAATGTGTAGAGGTGGTAATGTGGATATTGGTTTAGGTTGAATAATTATAGCAGGTAAACGAAAAGTAACAGACTCTAAAGATTGCTCTTGACAGTTAGGTTCCTGAAATGAAGATGATGAAAAATTTGACTCTTTATCAGATGAATGTTCAGATAAGTTGCTGCTTGATGCAGACAATGTAGGAATTGGTGTAATTGGGATCTTAGACTTTCCAACCCTCCTAGAAACTAGCCTTTCAGGATCTGAAAGAGCTTGAACTTTCTATTGTGAAGTGTCTGATCTTGTATGGGGTCTTCTTGAAGCCAGAGTTATTGCTTTGATCCAAAACAACCAAATATTTCCTCCTCACTGAACACCAGAGGAAAATATTGAAAAACCGAAGGAAAAGTGTTCTTGTCTTCTCTCCCCAGCAACGATGCCAATTAATGTTGTACCTTAAGAAACCAATTTCCTGGTTGTGGATAAATTATGCTTAAGACATTAATGATTATTGTTTGTTGTCACTTATTTGTCACTTTATTGTTTGTTGTATTCTTAAATGATGGACCTAGAAAACTTGGTCTTTAGCCCTTAATACATGTATGACCAGAACATCTCAGAGTTCCATTTGTTGCTAGACATAAATGATGAACGAAGAAAACTTGAAGGAGAAGTTAAAGATAATATGCTGCTTAACGCAAAACCTACTATCCGTCACTTAGAAGAATTATGAAAATGAAAACTGAATCATAGACAATATGCTGCTTAACACAAAAACTATCGGCTCATCATAATCACAATCATAATCACAACCTTGCGATATTTCGAACCCGCCGAAGGTATAAAACACATCATATATAAACTATCGGCTCTGAAACCCATCGCAATCGCAATTGGCGCTTTCAATTGGTGCTTGAAATCAAACCTTGCGATATTGTGGACCCACTGGACTTATAAAGCACATCATATATAAACTATCGAGTCCGGCCATTGCATATCGCAATCAGCATAAATCATATACATATATAAACGTTATGTGATGATCGTGGACCCGCTGGGCCTTATAAAACATAATATATATATATGCTTTAGGTTCGACCTGTTCAACGCTTTATTCACTGCTTATTGCAATCGATAATCGATGATTCCCGTGGTAACTTCATATAAATGCCCGCTACGTTTCACGATTGCGATCTAATCGTATTGTTATCACACACACACACACACACACACATATTGATTATGGCTTCATATAACTATTTATATTGTGATTTAACTTAATTGCATGGGCCAATTCTTTTATACTTGTTTCTTTTGTGTTTTGATTCCGATACGTAATTTATTACATTTCCCTCTTGCCTTATCTTTTTTTTAAAATATTTTCAAGTGATTCTTGAATGAAACATGAATATTAAAGGTAACAAAAAATGCATGTTACAACACATCCCATTGTTGAGTCTTGAAAATGTCATTCATTTCCATTACACTTTCACTATTATTTCCATTATATCACCTCCATTTCACTACTATGTCACCACATTCATCCCATTTTCATTATCATTGGGCCACATTTATGTTTTTCCAATCTTTATTAATTCTAAGCCTTTTGAGTGAATTTGTGGTTAAAAATTAGGAAATAATGTGCATATGCTTATACCTAACAAATGGGTTGAGATTGTTGACATGTGTAGGCTGAAAGGAAGCTTCTAGAAGACCCTTATGTGGCACTCTAAGGCCAAATTAGAATTTGAGTGGAAAGAATCATGGGATCATGAGGATATGTGTCACATCTCCTAATTGTATTGTAACTCTAAAAAGACATGTGTCTTATCAGTTCCTATTTTGATTAGCACTCTAGAGGTAGAGGGAGAGATTCGTGGACTCTCATTAGTGAGATGGCTTCTCATTGTTTTGTATAAATAAGAGATCTCTCTCCTTCATTTGTTAGTTCTTAAGCTTAGCTTATGAGAGTTAGTTCTTTAGCTTGGAGTTTGTAGTTTTTCTTTGATGGCTTTTGAAAGCTCTGGAGAGCTTTGTTGCACTTTGTAATTTTGAAGAATTGAAAAAAGATTTGATGTTCTCAACATGGAAGGAGATGTGAAGTAGATGTCATGGAGCATATTAGAATGTAAGGTGGAGTAGATTTCATTTTGTCAATATTTGCTTTGATTTCATTATGTCATTCGATTGCTTTCAAGTTTGATATATTAGATTTTTCATTCATGCAATTTTAATTCATGCAAGTGTGTTCAACCGGTTGATTGTAGATTAGTGATAACTATTAACATATTTTCATCTTTTCGATAACTATTGGCATATGAGATCATCTTGTCCTTCCTGCTAACTTTTATTTTTTGGAGTTTAAATTCAGCATTGTCCTTGTCAAGTTGTGATTTGCTTATTTCTTTTTCTGCTAGTTAGATATCATACTGCTCATCAATTTATTATTTCTTTCTGTGGTCAAATGACTATATCAGCAAAGAATCAGAATATTACTAACTGTAGTGTGATTTAGTTGTCATAT
>APFE031510524.1:0-12407 GCA_000404065.3 Pinus taeda
TTCTGCCGCCAAAGAACTTCCTCCTATAGATCTCGTTCTAGAAGTTTTTTTCCGTTTCTTGTTCTTTTTGTACTAGTTCTTCCGACCGTCCTTCCGAAATTATTCTTTGCTGAATATTTTTTATTTCTTGAATGAGGAGTTCCTTTTCCCTGAAAATGTTGCCAAAAGTGGTTTTGTTCCAGCGTTTTATCTCCTCCTTGAGCAGCTTCAACTTTTTTTGGAATCTAACCATTTTTGTAGCCTCAGTCGGATTACAATTTTGCCATGTTGTATGGATGAAGTCATTGAAATATGGATGAGAGAGCCAGAAAGCTTCAAATTGAAAGGGTCTTTTTATATTGTTACCAGGCCTGTTCCAATGCAATGCAATGGGCCAGTGATCCGATCCGGAGAATGGAATAATGGTGGTTGTGAATTCTCCTCCGATGTGTACTGCATTATCAGAAATTAGAAACCGATCCAAGCGAGACGCGATTTGCAATGGAGCTACTCGTTTGTTAGTCCAGGTGTAGAGGCCGTTGGAGGTGGGCAGATCAATCAGCCAGTTATTTTGGATAAAATCTTTTAGGAGCGAGTCATCCCTGTTTATTCTGCGGCGCCCTCCTTGCTTTTCCTCTATTGACGCAATCATATTGAAATCTCCTCCAGACACCCAGAGCAGGAATGTCCTATCTGCGTTGAGCTGCGATATTACATATAGTATTTCCGCTTTCTGCTGAGTTTCTTGCGGAAAATATACATTTGTGATATGGCCATAGATGTTCGTACCCAGAAGATGAAATATGGCTTGAATGAAATTTTTATTTGCATGGATATTAACTAGTTGGATTTTTCCTGCATCCCAGAGAATAGCAAGTCCTCCTGAAGCTCCTTGAGCATCTACAGCTGTAACTAGCCCTCCTGGCCAGGCCTTAGCTGCAATTTTTTCCAAAAGTATCGAATTGCATTTGGTCTCCTGCAAAAAAAGGATTGCTGGTTTTTCCTCCATTATCAAATTTTTTAGAAGTCTCCCTTTCCTTGGGCAATTGAGCCCTCTGATATTCCAAGATATCGACTTCATTGGGAAGGTTTGGGGTCAGTATTGTAATACTTGGTTAGTTTGGCATATCTGCCTGACTCAACCAACACCTCTCCAATCTTAATAGTTCTTTCTAAAGTCGTTTTCCATCCTCTCTTTTTACTGTCTTTGGTGATGAATTTACCATCCCATTGACTGCATGTTTGAACACCTAGAGAATATTTTTTTTGAGCTTTATTCAAGACTTCTACTAAGTTATCTACTTGTCTATCAGGGATTTTGTCAAAGTTACCTGATTTGCAAGCTTGTTCTAGACCCAAAATGTCAAGTTCCCCAATATCTATTGGTTCGATGTCTTCGTCCATGAAATGCAGTTCTTGAAAGCTTCCTTCTGCCTCCTTCCCTTTGTCTGTGATGTGAGTTGTATTGTCTATATCCATTTCCGGAGTATTCCATGTCTCTGAGGCCGGATTGATCTTTTCGCCTTCCTGGGTCGTCTTCTTTTCCCTTGTTTTTGAAGAGGGGCATGTTGTTTTTCAGAAATAGACCCTTCCTATATTTTTGCATTTGCTAAGACCTCGAAACTGTTGCTTGTGGAGGGCTTGGACAGATCCTCTGGCGCCATCTTAGGAGGTGCTGTGGATTTTTTTCTTCCTCTTCTTCTATTTGTTACTTTGGTGAATCCATCCTGAGATTGTTGCTCTTGGCTGTTTTGAGCTGTGGGCTTGTTGTTTAAGGGGAAATATCTGAAGAGATGGCCCAGGGCATGACATTTCCTACTGCGGAAAGGGACATGCTCATAGTCAATAACCAGAATCCAATCTTGGTCTTCATGAAAGAGACGCACCGTATCTGGCAAAGGTTGCTTCAGATCCATGTATACGCAGATCCTGGCATAGGAGGCATAAGAGGTATATCTTATGGTCTTTGTTTCTTCTGCAACTTTGACAAAGTCTCCTAAGACCGATCCGATGGCTTTTAGTGACTCCTCCTCCCAATATTCCCAGGGTAGCGAGTACAGTCGGATCCATACTGGTGCATAACTTAGATCTTCCTTGTCTGGATTGAAACAACCAACCCATTCTCTGAGAAATAGCCCTGTAGAGTTGAAAAAATAGGGACCCCCATCGAAGACTCTGTTTCTAACTTCCAAGCAGTTAAAGATTGCAGTAAAAAACCCTTTCGGCCCTAGAATCAGGGTTATTTGTCCTTTTGGCCACCATTTGATATTGATCCAGTTTCTCAGGGCCTTTTCTGTTGGCCAGAATCCGATAAATTTACCTATGAGAGCATGATCCCTCATATACTGTATTCTTGCATTAATACGGTGGCTGGGTAATTCAACTTCTGGCCTGTGAGCAGCAACAGGCTTGCATGTAGATGAACTAACCTTTGGGTTATCTTGCTAAGCTTGATCTTCCTTCGTGTTCTGCGTTTCCTCTGTGGTTCTATCATTGTTTACCTGTTCCTCAATGGGATTTACCTCGGGTCCTTGTTGGTTTTCTCCGGGTGGAGGTACCGCTCCTCCCTCCCCCTGGGGGGGATCCATTATTGTCGTTTTCTCAGGCCCCGTGCCTGACTCTTCTGCGCTGCCCCTTTCAGGTCTGGGATTCACTGGACAGGGAACCTGCTGCTGCAGGTCTCTGCAGAAACCCTAGCGCTTGCTGCTTTCCCGTGACCGTCCTCGCGCGCTCCGTCGCTCCGCTCCTATCTTTCTCAATACCAGCTTTGATATTACCGCATATCAAAACGAGAATTGCAGTATGCTAACGGTGGTCATTTTTGTAATAAAATTTGATGGCGATTGGAAATTACAGGATAGACCTAAATTATTCTCGTGGGATCCAACGTAGTTAAGGCATATGTCGGTGTGGATCATCGATTGCAAGAAAATGGAGATTGATTATATGTTATGGCAATGAAACTCGCTCTAAGTATCAATTCAGATATTTCACATTGAGTGATTGATGCGACAAACAGGTGAAGAACACATTACTTTAGAACATTACACATATAAAAGCCTAAAACGCAATGTGAAAATGAAGATTGTAGACTGCTTATATTCTAAGAAGCGCACAACATTCTAATTCAATGTTCGTAAAGCTAATTGGATGTGCGTAAAGTTAATTGGATGCCTAAATTCAAAGATGATAACTGGGGAGAGTTATCCTGAATAAATTCAGGATCAAATCTAAACTTAGGTTACGAGCAACCGCGTGTAAGTCGACAATAGACATTCCTATGGGTCCCTACTCTTCTAGCCAAAACACAACAGGTCATATATATATACTTAATGAGATTTGAACCTTCACACAACAAGTTATATATATATACTCAATGAGATTTGAACCCTCATCTCTTAGGCTTCACCTAGCGAGACTCATCGGTAAACCCCATATAGTATGTATCTCCTTTTACCATCATTGAATTCATGGATTGAAGGACAATGGTTTAATGGTAGTATGTGTTTGTTTTTACCACCGTTGAATTCATGGATTGAAGGTCATTGGCTCAATGGTTGATATGGTTTTAGAACTAATGCATCAAATAATGATAGGTTTTTGTAAAACTTTCCATGTTTGAGGATGAATATATCATATGATGATATGTACAAAATACTACATGTTTTGAAACCTTTTTACAAGTACAAAAAGCAAGGATTCATTCTCAGCAATTTCATGTTAGTTCATTGGGAATTAGTTTGAAGCCACGTGGATAAATTTTGCAAATCTGGGAAGCCTTGGAGATTAATACTGTTAGATGATCCAAAAATAATTTATTATCATAGGTTATAAAATTGAAATAAAATAATTATTAATTTAAGAAATTAAATTAATAATTATTATTCTAGAATGATTAATTATTTAATGGAGACAATTAGAAATTAGTATATTGTTGTAACAACATATGACTCTCCAAATGTGTCGTATCTTAAGCTCTATTTTAGGAGATTAGTTAGCTAGTTGGTTTGAATAGCATTTAATGTAAATGGAAACTTGTTATTTAATAAGTGATCCATAATTAGAGGTAGTTAGGACATGGAGCCTGTAAATAGCTCTTTGCAAGAGTGTTTGGTTGTTCGGGTGTAAACTCTTACAAGATCAATTATGTAATTATTTTTTTCTGATTAATAAAATTAGGTGTCTGAGGACACTTCTGCCATTATTGTGGTATCAGAGCTCCAGTAATGCTACAGTGGACGTGAGGAGGAGATTCCAGTTGTACAAATTTTTGGAAAACTCCATTGAATTGTTCAGTGAATGTTGGGTAAGAAATCTGTCAAATTTTTGTTTAAAAGAGAAGAAATTTTATTGATTTTAGATTTTGAAATCTGGAAATCAATTTTTTGAATTATAATCAAAATCGTTGGGTCTTGAATTTCTATTATTTTTTTCCTCGTCAAATACCACATATTTTACATCTCGAACAAATGCTGTGCGGCGCCATCTCCTGGGATCAAAAGCAATGGGTTTATTGTTAAATGGCCTTGTCCAGCACAAATTGGAGATTACGTTCTCTGTGTAGAAGTTTGAATTCTATTGGCACTGTATGACTGAGGAATGATCAGTGCAAGGAGGGCTGAATCACAAGCGGTCTTTTGTATCAACCTTTGAGGATTCGATTTCCAGCATAGGCAATTGATTGGCTCAGTTTAATTAAAAACTAAGAAGTTTGTTTAACTATCATTGCAGAGTAATAGTGTTGGGTGCAGCATATTTGAGACGCTACAGCATGGAGTTAAATTCAAGGTATGAACCAGCATCGTCTACCAGATTAAATGAATGCGTTGAAGATGTATGAGACTGTGTTAATTGAAGGCTGATGCAAAAGTTATTGACATTAATGTTATGAGGGCGTTGTAGCTGACAGCGAATAGATCGATTTAAAAGGTGGAACAACATAGCGCTATAATTGTATGGATGGTGTTATGTTAAATGGTCGATGTGTGAAGATGCAGGTCTGCATTTGAATACAGTGATTCGATTCAAAGGCGAATTGTATTGGGAGCAGAGGTACTTTAATGGGGTTTAAATGTTGAAAGAAATTTATAGTGATAACAATGATGCCTGTTCGTAGGTCTAAACAGTCTATGATGAATCAGAAGGAGATAAACCCAACGTCAAGCGAGTGTGAGCCAGCCTACCAGCAACACGCGAGCATGCTAGCAATAAGAAATATTTTTTAATTTTGTAACATTAAACTTGATTTAAATAAATAGTTATTCTATAAATTATAATTTAAACTTATTAAAAACAAAATGAGAATTATTTTAATACAAATATATTAATCATGTATGCAGAAAAAGAGATGCGACCCTTTCCACGCACAATGAATTCAGACGTTAATTCTAAGTTGAAATCAATTTACCGACATAGAATTAGTAAAATGCGACTCTGTCATGAGGAATTGAATTATGAGTTGAATCCTCACCCGAAATCAGTTTGTATTCACTACCAAAAATCTTCCACCCGATGTAGAAAAAGTCGAATGCGAGCACCAAATTAATAATAATAAAATTAATAATCATTTTAAAGCACAATCCATAACACAAAAAGTACAAATATTATTACAATATATTTTTAACACAAACCAGTATAATAATTAAAGTATATAGCCTTTTATGACTTAAAAGAGATGATGAGAAAGGAAAGAGAAAGAGGAAGGAGAAAAAACCCTATCAGAAGGAAAGTGTTCAGTTAAATGAAACATATGCATGTGGGAATGTACCTGACTTTCATGAAGAAACAAAATATGAACATCAATTTAAGCTTGACTTATCACTGTCTAGCATAGAAATATTGAAGAATGAAAACAAAGATCTGAAGAAACTAGTGGATGAACCAAAAACAGTCCCCATCTCAAATCACAATTAGCAGATGAACCAAAAACCCATACATCAGGCACTCTGTGGACCCACTAGGATTATGAAATAAAATGCATAGAGTATCAGGTCCAGAAGCCCCAAACCGTAAATCACAATCGGCAAATTACAATCAGCTTATCGACCCAAATATTTGCAATAACATCGGACCTGCCGGGGTTATAAAATACAATGGATAAAATATCGGGTTCAAAGCCCATCGTAAAATCGCAATTGTGGATCCCAGGGTGGTACTCCATGTGACTGCTCCTGCTGTGATTTGCAATTGTGATTTGATCGCATTACAACCTTGGCTCTGTTGGGGGCTAATTCTTTAAAAATTGTTCCTCCTTCGACCTAGAATATGTGATTTCGAAATTGCAGTCGAGATCCCACCAGGGCCAATTCTCCTTAACCTGCTTCTTCCTTTTGCTCTGATATGTGATATACAAGACCAATGGTAGCCTACCACTTGGTGTTTCCCCATTCACTGAGAGTGTCTACCACATCACTCCTCCATCCACTTGGACAATTCAAATATAAAAGTTGACCTGCTCTAACTTCTTTATACCAACTTGGATTCGAGTGTTATTCACACCGTTGGAATCATGATGACGAGCACTTCGATCCAATGCTAAGTTTATCTAGATCCTGCCACTTCGAGTTTTGAGCCTTTTACCATGCCACTAGTACCTTTTGAAGATCCACCTGGATCGGGACTAGGCCTTAGCATCCCCAACTGGGATTGACATTTTGTCAAACACTTAACATCGATGCAACCTTCGGGTCTAGGATACAAGACAGAGCATAAATGACTGAAAGAACTTATGAAACATAACTAGAAGGAACACCTCCTTCTCCATTGAACTATTATATCATCAATTAGGTCTTACATCCATCAATTTAACAATTACAAGTAAATAGATGAAATAAACATGACATGAACCAGTCATTTAACCATTCTTATAACTAGCATAAAACCATATAAATATCAGATATATATCAGCCATTAAATCCATATATAAACCATTGCAAAATTAAAAGAACTTAAGTTTTTCTTAACCATAGGAAAATTTGACCAGGTTTGAGACTTCGACGTAACTACCAGGTTTGGGAACTATTGTTGTTGCTATTTTAAATCGGTTGATCTTCCCTATTTTTGATTCGTTAGTCTTTTTATTTCTATTAATTAGTGAAAGCTACACTTGATGTTCTCCAACATTTTTTTGAGTTGAAAAACTAAATATTTTTAATCAAATAAAGTTATTACTATTTTTATTATAGCAAATTTATTAATAATTTATTGTTTTGAATATGTAAATGATGAATTATACATATATATGTATATATAGAAGGAGGAAAAATTAGTTTATCATATGAATTGAATTGATTAGAATAAAAGCTTACCCCGGTGTTAAATTTATTTGGAACCATGTTTTTAAAGTTGCAGAGTTATGTAAGTGTAAGATATTTTAAAGTTATGGAAATGGAGAGACAATTTATCACATTCAGAACAGCCATTCCACTCCAAGAAAACAGAAAACAACCTGACTTGTGTGACTTATCACATTCAAAACACCAATTCCATTGGGATGGAGTACTCATCGTTTGATTATTTATAAGAATCCAAAATATGCATGACAAATAGTGTAGTGTAGTATATTTACATTTGCTGGAGTTGGGAACAATATAATTGTTTAAATTAATAATACACGTGGGAAATCTATATATATTTTTAAAATAATAATAAACGTGGGATATATATATTCACGTGTGTTTTGAAGCATATTTACAGCATTTATGGAAAAAGTATTCTAATACCGTTGTATCTATAATGGATGTATTCTGAGATTGATTTATCATAAGCAATACAGTATGCCAAGAAATTATGGCAAATTTGCAATGATGTATATATTATGGAGAGAAGTCACATATACACACAGCATATTGCTGCTATGAGAAGTTTCAATTTTCCTTTTCCTTAACATCGACTCTTTTTGCTGCTCGCCTGATTTTTTTGATGTGCTTGTGTTGCTGCTTCTCTAACAACCACTGGTGGCGGGTATTTTTTATAAAAGCCCCCGAAGCCTCATCGATATCCTCTAACAACGTCCACTGCTGCTGGGTATGTTCCATGTACGCTTCAGCGGCCTCGTCGACTAACAACCACTGCAGATGGCAATTTTTTATGTAACAATCGATAGCTTCATCCATATCATTATCTTCTTCAGCAGCAGTAACTTGATCATCATGATGGATACAATAATTAGCATCCGCAGGCACCTCATTAAATATGTCTTCCTCAGCAGCAGCAGCAACCGCCGGCTCATCGACATCTTCTTCAGCAGCATTATTAGGAGCAGCGTCATCAAGAGCAGCATCATCAGCAGTAGCATGATTAGGAGCCCCGTCAGCAACAGGAGCAGCAGCATGATTAGGAGCCTCTTCTTCAGTAGCAGCATCTACATGATGATGATGATTATTGGTGGTGGCGATCTCCATCTCATCTTCTTGTCGTTCGAATGCCCATTGCTTCCGCATCATTATGATAAAAGCATCCGCTGACTTATTGATATCATCACTATTATTGATGACATCACCACCTAAAAATATTCCATCTTCATAATTCGGGATGACATCACCACCTGAAAATATTCCATCTTCATAATTCGCCTCCTTTAACTCAATTTCTGCATTCTTCTTTTCCTTGCCATTATTGGCCTTCTTCTTCTTGTACATTTCCGCATTCTTCCTTTTCTTGCCATTTGGAATCATTTTTGTTACTTTCTTAATTACTTGGACTTTTAGCAACCCCTTGGGCAGAGCTATCAACGCTTGCTTTGCAAGCTTGAGAGGGGCACTCAGCTTATTCATGACCGCTATCTTACTAACAGAACAGCGTGCAGTGCAGTGAGAAATAACTCGCAGGCTGCTGGCGGTAACAAATCAAAGGAGGTGGATTTCAGAGTATGTAGCCACGGGAATAGAAAAAAGGAGGTGGATTTCAAAGTATGCAGCTAAGGGAGCAGAGAAGAGGAGGTGGATTTGAGATCAGTAGAAGAAAAGGGAAATATCAACAGTATTTCCTGGTCGTCGCTCAAGTCTATGTCGAAAACTCTTCCTCCTGCTTGTTTGTTAAGTGTATGTCAAGTCTATGTTCAGTTGTTGGTTAAGTCTAAGTCTTATTTGTATTTTGTTAATGTGCATGTCAACTCTAAGTCGGAAAATTGTATCGGACGTGCAGGTGGGTTGTGGTTGCATGCCCTCTAGCTTCCACAAGTCAAAAGCATGATATGATTATTGGTAAATACTAATCAGCATTTTTTACAACGGGTGAAAACCTATCGAAGCATGCCACGCTGTCTGATTCAATCCGGTTTCGGTGATTTATTCCGGCCGGGAGCCGACGATCTGTATTTCTAGGAGTTCGCTGCCCTATGTGGATCACCAAATTGATGGAAGTCATGGTATTGAGAAGTTATCATATTGACAAGTGCCAGTGATCCCGAATTAATTTAAGCTCTCCTTTGACGGAGACGAAAAACCAATAAAGACTAAAGATTTAATAAATAATCAACCAAATGTACCTATATCTTCTTTCATCGTTGTTTCAATATCCAAGTTTCATAAAATATTTTATAAAATTTAATAAAAGATTTCAAATATGCTAAGTTTACTTCTGTGTGTTATTAGTTATTAATAGTAATTTAATAGAAGATTTCAAATATGGTAAGTTTACCTCTGTGTTATATGACTTATTATTTGCTTAACCTTATTTTTATTGTAATTTTTTAAATTATTAAGATAATTAGATTAATATTTTATTTTACTTACTTTCAAATTATTAAGATAATTGGATTAGTATTGTGTTTAAATTTTGCTTTATTATAATTTTAAATTATTAAGATTATTAAATTAATATTTTTTTTACCTTAATTTTATTATAATTTTAAATAATTGAGTAAATAAAAAAAAAATTGTAATTTAAGATATTTTTTATGTTTTAAACTAACATCCTCATTGCTGCCGTAGGCGTTAGTATTTTTATTATTTTTGTGTCGGTAATATTTTAGTATATTTTGTAATACTAAGTAGAGTATAAATCCAATGAGTCCAAAATGGGTTAGTATTTTTTATTATTTTTGTACGTTAATATTTTGTAGTACTAAGTGGAGTCTAAGCTAAATGAGTCTAAAATGAGTATAGTATTTGTACTATTTGTATCCTTAATATTTTAGTATTTTTTGTAATACTAAGTGGAGTCTAAGTCAAATGAGTCCAAGATGGGTATAGAACACAGTCCTAATGGAAAACGTGTATAGAAATTAAAGGAATAAAATGATGAAATTAATATTTTTCAATTTAAAATATTTTAAAGTTTTTATGTTTTTTCAAGTATATTTTTTTATAGAATAAGTTAGAAATTGATTAATTTAATTGTTATTTCTCATTTTTATCTTTTCTAATATTTAAATAGAAATTTTAGTTTAACATGATTCTATGTGATTAATGGAAATTTATCTTTTACCAATTTTAACGAAAGTTAAATACATCATTGAAATTTCCAAAAAAAAAATCTTATAACTTAATAAAATAACCAATTATTATGTTACATAATACACTGTGTAATTCAATAAAATTGTCGGTTATTATTTTACATAATTTATTAAAGACAATACATTTACGTTTTAAAAAATTTAATAATGCTTTTATATTATATCAACAACTTGTGTATTGTGTACTATATATTATTAGGCACGGGTAAATATATAAGCATGGGTTTAATATATCTTTACATGATATAGATAAAGAAATTAATTCATTAATTAAAAATGAATTCATACACATTGTTCCCATTTATGCATATATATATATATTAAATGCTTACCATGCATACCACTCGTGAAAATACAACGATGCATATAAATATCATGAAAGTGTATTTATTTATTTCAACGTCATAATTTTATGTTGCAATTTTAAAGAAAACAAAATGACACATATAAGTGGTGAAAATGTATGCATGTGTTTCAATGCCACGATTCTATGTTTGCTTTCATATTTTTATAGGCATGGCAACACAAATTCCCTTTTTTTCGGTATTTTATAAAATTTTGAATATTTATAATAAATTAGTTACTTTTTATATTTCAATCACTATATTTCAATGTAACTATTCCATTGTTGTGTTGAACTATTTAAACAAATATATCGATGAATTACATAACATGAATAAAGAATATATCGTATATCTATTACTCACTATGATGAAGATGTTGTAGTATTTGTAATATAAAAATAAAATATAATACTTATATAAATTATCAATGTTAAGGACTAGTACTACTCATACATAAAATTTCAAATTGAACAAGAAAACTACTAGGAAATAAAGGAGATTTCTTTCTTTAACTTTGTAAAATAATACTTTAACTTTGTAAAATTATCATTGACATCAAAAGAATTATATATAATATATATAGTTATATATTATATATATATTATATATATATATATATATATATTATATATTAAAGAAAAGTTATCAATCTTACACAAGAGAAGTGAAGGTAAAGATAATCACAAAATTCAAAACCAAAGACAAATACTAATGCAACTAAGGGGTTTTTTCTTGACCCAAAGTTTTGTAGTTTAGTGAAAGTCTAATGGCCATATAAGTAAGCTATGTTTTTATATTTAGTATAGTGAGACATATATGTAATGAAAAAAATAGAAATTGTATAAGAGGAAGGTGTTAGGAGCTCTAGGGGGGCTTTTTCTCTATCTAGATCATTTCTCTAAAATTGCATTATAATACAATATCAACAACCTAAGATCTAAAAAGGACCCTATAGGGGTATTACTAAGAGTAAGAGAAAACCATAAATGAAAAAATTAGTTACTTCTAAAAAAAGTGTAGAAAACTATTGTTAAAGTTGCATTCCAAGTGAAATAACAAAGCATGAAAACTATGCTAAATGATTAGAAGTACAACCCAAAAAGGTGAATTGATCCAATGAAAAAATAGGGGTCAAAATTTGCATTGAATTAGTGCAAAAATAGGGGTAAAAAACTACGTTATCCCTAAAAAAGATAGTGGAAGTTGACGATCTATTCTCGAGCTATAAATGAAGGGTTCTAACCTAATGTGAAAATAAATAAACCAAAAATAGAAATACAAACTATGAAATATGGTGTGAGTTGGATATAAGGACCTTCTCCCTAGTATTATCACCAATATGTTGTAGATTTCTTATGAGAGAGAGTGAATTTCAATAGCTTAATACTTGCATGTTAAGTCGAGACAATAATGGTTTTAGGCTTAGAAAAAGTAATCCATACTCTACTCTACAATTTCATCATCAAATTAAAATAAACAACTTGAATAATATAAAATTATTATTCAAAATTTAAGACATAAAAAATTTGTTATACATTTCCAACGCCATGTATTTTATTTGGAAATTGACCCAAATGTACATTTTTTGTGGAATAACACATTTTACCCAAGATAAATAATGACACCTC